>LR990651.1:31218167-31498888 GCA_905147715.2 Xestia xanthographa | reverse complement strand
TTACACACTGACCACATAACATCCAACAGGCGGGCAACTCTAGTAACCAAAAATGATGTCCGGAATCCGCACCCCAGCAACAGGGAGAGGGGCGATGGCCGGCGCCGGCGGAACACAGACGGCTACGTCGACAGTCAAGACGCCACTGTCGCCATCGGCTGGAACCTCTGGTGCCGTCGCTTCCCCCCCCCCCACCACCACCACTCCCAGACAGGTGGGACAGCCGGCACAGGCGCTGGACGCCGCTAAAACCTTCATCCGGAGGCCAGAGCGGAAAAGGAGGTCCCTAGACATAATGGATGCCTACAAACTGCAGAATAACATCTTTGCCACATCGTCCACTGACAAACTGTTACAAGAGGTCATGAAGACATTCGAGGACATACCGACCAGAGTCCAAGGTTATCCCCAGATGCGGAAGGATATCAAGATCTTCTTGGAAACTCAATCGGACAAGTGCCTGCGGACCTTATTCGAGTTGAGTAAGCGAGTTAAGAGCCTGGAGACAGCGCCCGGAACGGTTCCTCCCGCAACTGACATCAAGCCTACCCCACCCGAACTGTCGGAGGATATCATGGGAAGCCTAAAAAGGGTCGAATTGAACCTGGAGACGCGGCTCAACCAACTCGAGGAGAAGGTCTCGAAAGTCACCTCGGACATCAAAGAGGAAATAAACGACAGCGGCGCTGACCTCTTGGACAAGCTTAGCGATCAGATCGAGGAACTCAGCTGCAAGATTGAGGTGGGGCAGGGAGTCCTCGAGCTCAGAATAGATGAAGCCGCCAGGGACGTCAAGGAGGCCATAAAGAGAGTGGAGCCTGACACAACAACCGAGATGCCGTCATACGCCAGCGTCACCGCAGCCAGACCCGGGTATCGACCGGCACTTCACTCGATGGCGGTCACCCTCGAGGGCGGACAGGAGACTGCGGACGAGGTATTAGCTAGAGTGAAGAAGGCGGTCGATGCCAGGGAAACTGGCCTAAGAATTAACAAAGTCCGGAAGGCCAAAAACCAGACGGTCATTCTGGGGTGCAATACAGAAGAAGATTTTAAAAGGGTGAAAGAAAGGATCGAGAGCCGAGGCGGAGGCCTAATAGTAGCGCCGATGAAAAACAAAGACCCGCTCGTCGTCTTAAAAGACGTCTTCTTAGACAGCGAAGATGATGAAATGGTGAAGGCGCTCTACTCTCAAAATGATAATATCTTTAAGGACCTAGACCAAGAAGAGAGAGAAATGGTTATAAAATATAAGAAAAGGACAAGAAACCCGAAAACGGCACACGTTGTCGTCCAAGTCAGACCCAAAGTATGGCAGAGGATGACGGAGGCTGGGGCTCTTTACCTTGACCTGCAAAGGGTCAGGGTGGAGGACCAGTCGCCGCTCATCCAATGCACTAAGTGCTTAGCGTTCGGACACGGCCGGAAATTTTGCACTGAGAGTGTGGACAGGTGCAGTCACTGCGGAGGACCGCACCTACGCGAAAAATGCGTGGAGTACGTTGCAGGAAATGGACCGCAGTGCTGCAACTGCTCACACTCAAAGTTGCAGAGGACTGACCACAACGCCTTCAGCGTGGAGTGCCCGGTCCGCAAAAAATGGGACTATTTGGCTCGGACGACAACGGCGTATGCCTAGACTGTTTCTCGAGGCACTCTTAACACACGCAACACACACAAGAACACACGCACCACACACAGGAACACACCAAAACAGCAACACAAACTGGGAGTACATTGCAGAAGTAAATTACAACTACGAAGCGAACATATACATGGAAACCAAAAATCAACACCAAGCACAGATATACAAAATATATAGTAAATATATACGCATATATCAAAACACACACACAACACCTAACACACACCCTAAACAACCCCTGAAAACGTTAAGAACAATAAAAATCTTAGTACAAGAATCGACAATAAATATGTATCATAAGTATATATTATATTATTGCCAAAATAATAAAGGAAATAAACAAATAAAAATAGGTGAAAGGAAATTACATAAGCCGTAAAACAGTCCAAAAAATTAGGTTCAAACTATATGTCCAAAACCGAAAACAAGAATAGAAAATTGTGTCACGAAAAATGAACTCATTATGTTAGAAATAAGTTAAGTAAAACCACTATGTTAGAAAATAAAAAGTAAGTAATACATTAGGATAAACCATGTACTGAAATATAAAATAAGGAAATAGATGTAAAACTAGCCATGTAAGAAATTAAACTAGATACCTAAATTAGAATATAAAAAATAAAGTAGAATAAGAATACAAATGTCTAAACATAACATAGAAATAAGAGATAATGTCCACAAAGTAGTTAATTATTAAATTAGAAGATTAAAATAAATAAAAAACTTATCATATGGAAAAATAGCTGTAAAGAAATAGACTTAACGAAACAAGATTGTCAACAAATGTGAAAAGAGCCAACAATGTTAATAAAATCAATTTGTTTGCCTTAATACCTAAATAAAGAAAAATAAAAGAAGTAGGAAATAGCTAGAATAGCGGGAGTCCCACCCGGCTAAGAATGAAAGGACGCGTGAAAGAAAGACACAGTATGAAGCATGAAAGTGCGAGAGGAATAAATGATAGAACTGGAATGAATGAGAAATTTAGAATAACAAGAGCCCGTTGGAAGGAACGGGGAAAAAACACAAAATAAAAAAAAAAAAAAAAAAAAAAAACCTAACCTAACCTAACCTAACCTAACCTAACCTAACCTAACCTAACCTAACCTAACCTAACCTAACCTAACCTAACCTAACCTAACCTAACCTAACCTAACCTAACCTAACCTAACCTAACCTAACCTAACCTAACCTAACCTAACCTAACCTAACCTAACCTAACCTAACCTAACCTAACCTAACCTAACCTAACCTAACCTAACCTAACCTAACCTAACCTAACCTAACCTAACCTAACCTAACCTAACCTAACCTAACCTAACCTAACCTAACCTAACCTAACCTAACCTAACCTAACCTAACCTAACCTAACCTAACCTAACCTAACCTAACCTAACCTAACCTAACCTTTTTTTTTTTTTTTTTTTTTGACGCTGGGAAAAAATGCATTACGCATACCCTCCCATCGGGGGACGGGAGGGGTATGTGGGACTCCCCGGGCGGACCCGGTATACCCACTAAAACGACCCAGCGCATTCCCGCTTCGTCCGAGTGGCGGGGGACTGGGAAACCGGCACAGCCTTTACTTCCAGTCCTCCGCCGACGATTGCAAGGCAGACCCCCCTCACACCCTCACGGGTGTGGGGGGGGTCGGGAATGACCGACGAAGATGACGGGTGCAATGCGGGCGCAGGCACCCCCGTGCCTGTAGCCCGCCCGTCACCATTAGGAGGGAGGGCTCGACGCCTTCTCCCCCTTCTTCGTCTGCGGAGCGGCGCAGCGAGAGGATCGTCCTCCCGCGCGCGCTCCGCCTCCTCCTTCTGCGAGAGTACGTCCTCGCAAAAGGAGGCTACCGCTGACCAGGCCTCCTCGCTCCCCAGCATGGCGTCGACCACGCCGGGAAGCGAGAGGTCCGGTCCGACCACCGCGGTGAGACCGCGGCGCAGCTCGGCCCACGCCGGGCACACCTCGAGGGTGTGCTGCGCCGTGTCCTCCGCCGCGCCGCAGTCGTGGCACGCCGGGTTCTCCTCCCTCCCGATCCGGTGCAGGTGCGATCCGAAGCAGCCGTGCCCGGACAACACCTGCACCAGACGGAAAGAGAGGAAACCGTGGGACCGCTCGAGCCAGCCCTTCAGGACCGGACCGAGCGCGTCCAACGTCCGGCGGCCAAAGGCGGCGTTGGCGAGGTCCTCCGTCCAATGGAGGACGATGGCGTCCTTCGCCTCCTGCCGCACGGCCTCCCGCTCTTCGGCGACGGGGCGCTCCCCGAGCGCCTTCCGGTGCGCCGTCCACTCGTAGACTCTGGCAAGCACCCATGCCTCCAACTCCCAAGGAGGGGTGCCGGCCAGAGCGCACGCCGCCGAAAAGCCCACCGAGCGGTAAGCCCTCGCCACCCGCTGTGCAATGGCCCGCTGGGGCCTGCGGATGGCGGTCGCATTCTCCCTCCTATGGAGGGAGTCCGCCCAGATGGGTGCCCCGTAAAGGGCCATGCTCCGCAAGATACCGGCATAGAGGCGCCGGCATTTCGCCTTGGGCCCCCCCAGGTTTGGGAGGAGCCACGAGAGGGCGTCCGCGGCCTTCAACAGGCGCGTCGACAGCCCGCTGAAGTGCGGGCCGAAGCGCCACCTGTCGTCCAGCACCAGACCCAGATATTTCATCTGGGGCTGGACCCCTATACGTACGCCCTCCACGACGATGTGGGCGTCGGGAGGGCAGCGCTGCCGTGGACCGCGAAAGTACACGGCCTCCGTCTTGTGCAGCGCCACCTTCAATCCCAGGCGGCGGATCCTCTCTGCCACCAAGGATCCGCCAGCCGAGGCCAGACAGGCCGCATCCCTGAAGTTCCTCCCCCGGGCAGTGAGGAGAGTGTCATCCGCGTAGCAGATGACACTCGTGCCCGGGAGGAGGGCTCCCCGCAAGAGCCAATTGAACCCGATGTTCCACAAGGGGGGGCCAAGCACCGACCCCTGTGGAACACCGGACTCTGCCCCGTAGCGCCTCACGGTGGCCGTTTTGTCTACGAAGAGGACCTCTCGGTCCTCCAAGTAGCTGGCCAGGAGATCCCGCAGATATTGGGGCACTCCGTGATACCGGAGCGCCTCCAGTATCGTCGAGTGGGGGACGGAGTTGAAGGCGTTGGCAATGTCGAATGACACCGCCAGCACTCCGTCCCCCGCCTCCACCGCCTCCTTCACCTGGCCCTTCAGTAGGGATAGCGCGTCGATCGTCGAACGCCCACGGCGGAAACCGTATTGGGCGTCCGACAGATCCGGCCCTACCTCCCGCAAATGGCTTTCCAGCCTCGCGGCGACAATCCCCTCGAACAATTTACCGACCTCATCGAGCAGAACGATGGGCCGGTATGCCGAGGGGGAGTCAACCGGGCGACCCTCCTTTCGGAGGAGGCATAGCTGCCCCTCCTTCCACAGTTTCGGGAACCTCCCAGCCGTAAAACACGCACTGAAGAGGTCCCGGAACCTGTCCTCCATTTGGGAGGCGGCGATCGCCACCACCCGTGCGGGGACGCCGTCCGGTCCGGGGGCGGTCTTCTTTGCGCGGAGGTTCAGAACCCCTGCGCAGAATTCCGCCGCCGTCACCGGGGGAACCTCCGCCTCCGGTGGAGCCGCCCCTTGCGGGGGATCCATTGTTGGTGGGGCGAAGTCGGTCCTGCGCGGAAACAGGGACCGGACCACCCCATCCAACAATGCTGGCTCGAGGGTCTCCGACAGTGGGGGACCATAGGGGCGGAGCTGGTTCCGCGCCGCCTTATATGGTCTCCCATAGGGATCCCTGTCGAGACCCTCCAGCATCTCGGCCCTCGCCGAGTCTTGCGCAGCGCCCATTGCAGACTTGAGGGCCTCCGCAGCCTCTCGGTAAGAGGCGTACAGGAGGTCCTCCTCTGCCCGGACTCGGGTTTGGGCACTGCGCCGTCGGCTCCGCGTGTAGGCCCTTCTGGCCGCCACGCAGGTGGCCCGGAGTCCCGCCAGCTCCTCCGTCCACCAGTAGACGGCACGACGGGGAGGCGGACGGCGAGACCGAGGCATGCTGGAGTTGCACACCTCGGTCAAGGACCCCCTGAGCCGGACCGCTGCGGCGTCAACGTCCGGGACCTCCTCGACAGGGGGAGGCGACAGCCAGTCCTGGAGAAAGGCGGCCTCCTTGGCTGCCTCCCGGTCCAGGCGGGTGAGTGCCCACCGCGGGAAGGGAGATTGCCCAGCGCGGGCCGTCCCCCTCCCCTGCCGGGTGGAGATGTCGAACCGCACGTAACGGTGGTCCGACAAGGTCTCCACCAGCTCCACCCGCCAGTTCACGACGCGGGCGGCCAGCGCGGGGGTGGCAAACGACACGTCCACCACCGACCCGCCCTGTTGCCGCACACACGTGTGGACCGCCCCCCTGTTGAGAAGGGACACACCGCACGAGGCCGCCCAAAACTGGACGGCGCGTCCCCGGACGTTGCAACCGGCGGCGGGGTTGCCCCAGTCCACCGACTTGGCGTTTAGGTCGCCCAACACCACGACCTGGCGTGGCGCCGCCCTCCCTACGACAGCAGTGAGGACTTCAAGGAAATCCTCAAAGTCCGAGAGAGGGCGGTTTGGGGAGAAATACACCCCCACCATCGCTATCTCTCCCCACGCGGCGGCCACGTATCCCGGTCCCCTCTCTAAGAGCGAGAGGGGAGGGGAGTCTGTGGAAGACCGCGCCACCAACGCCACCAAGCCGTCTCGGTCGCCCAGCCAACGGCCAGGGACCGAGTAGGGTTCGGCGACCACCGCCAAGTCCACCAACCACTCAGCCATGGTCTGCATCAGCAGATCCTGGGCTGTCCTGCAGTGGTTGGTGTTCGCCTGAAGGATGCGATGTTCGACTGTGTCCATCAGTCAGACATCGCAACCTCCTCCGCAGCCGCCGCAGGAACGGCGGTGTTAGCGGCAGCAGCAGGCGCAGGCCCGGTTGGCACCTGCGCTTTGCCACGCTTAGGGGGAGGAATACACTTCCTCCCCTTCATTACGTGGCCTGATCGGCGGCCACTGGCGGCACACACCGCACAGTGCGGCGTGGCGGCCTTGCAGGAGGCGGCTTTGTGGCCCTCCTTGCCGCAGCGGTAGCATGTGTCCGTCCTGTCTACCTTAGACGGACACAGAGGCCTGGTGTGGCCGATGCCGAAGCACCGGAAACAACGCAGAGGCTGGTCCTCAAGTGCCCGGACTGCGCCCGAGCTGAACCCGACTTGAAGCCGTCCTTTCGCAAGGACGGCTTTGGCAGCGGCGATTGGGCACTCGAGGCGGATTGTGCCCATACCACCGCGGCCGGGCCTTATGTCCCGGCCTTGGACCGCCGCGGCGCCACAGCCCCCTACCGCTGCGACCGCCGCCACCACCTCCTCCTTGGTGACGGAGTCATCCAGCTCCGTCACCTCAATGGCCGCCGACTTGACCGGCCGGGCCACCTTGGCAGAGTCCGCGATGACCTCTTGCAGCTTGGCTGCAAAGAGGTCCGCGCGGGCTCCCCCTTCGGTCCCCGGGAACTCGAAAATTCGAGCCCCGGCTTGGGTCCGCCGGCAAGACACACTGCCGATCCCCAGTTGGGTGGGATCGGCATTGGCCCGCGCCCGCACCAAAATAGACGCGTACGTCTCCCCGCGCTCCGCAGCCTCCGCGGTGAGCGTCACCACGACGGCCGCGGTTTTTGGGGGGACTAGGTGTCTATTTCCCCTCCCTTTCCCTTTCCCATTTCCCGTACCGGTCGTCTGCGACTGGCTGGGAGCGGTGGTGGCGGGGACGACAGGGACGGCCGTTACCGTCTTCTTCCCTTTGCCCTTCCCCTTACGGACCACTTCCGTCCACTCGTTGGACGGGGTGGTTGAAGGCAGAAGGGCGTCTTCCACCTGGGAGGAGGAGGACGGCCCCGGCTCGCACTGCCTCTTATCCGCCGCAAGCGGCGGTCGGAGGCGTTTCTCGGGCAAGAGCCGGTCCTCGATGCCCGCTAAGCAGGCTCTTGTGAAGGCCCTCTCCTCCATTACAACCTTGCGGATGATATCCTCAAGGTTGGAGGAGGGGCCCTCCACTACAGAGCACGTCTCGGCTAGTTGTGCCCGGGCCGAGGCAGGGCCCTCTGCCACAGGGCTCGCCTTGGCCTGTTGTGGCCGGGCCGCGGCTTCAGCGAGCTTTTGGTGAAGCTGGCTGACCTCCGACTGCAGACAATCTATTCTCGCCTGCAGTTGCCGCGTCTCGTCGGTGGTCGTCCGCTTCACCAACTCAGCGACGACACCACGCAGGCTCGCGGCCCTGCATTTTAGGGCCTTTTGAAACGTGCCCTTTAAGTTGGAGGACTTAGAGGCGACCTCTATGATCCCCTCCTCGTCCTCCTCTGCCATCCTTTGCAGCTCCTCCAGGGACTGGTCCGCGTACAGAACGCGTGACGCACCGTACCCAGACTTGGCCCGGGCAACGTGCGCACGCTTCTCCTTGGCGGCAACCCGCTCCTCCAGCTCTTGCTGGAGCTGCGCCTTCCGGGCCAGGTCCACCTGGCGCTGGGCGTCCGCGAGCCCAACGACGTGGGTATCCGCGGCCGTTGTCGTCGGCTTTTGAGCCTTCGACAACGGTTTGGACCCCGAAGCCGAGGAGCTCTCGGACCCACAGCTTCGGAAGACCCTCTTTCGCGATCGAGAGCCACTCGCATCCAACCCTCCAACAACCGAGTCGCTGTCAGACGACTCTGCCCCGCCGAAGTAGCTAGCCGCAGACGGCGCGCGGCTACACTCTGATGTTGGAGCGTCAGGGTGGCCCTGAGAAGGGCCTTTTGGTTGGCCCTGAGAAGGGCCTTTTGGTTGGCCCTGAGAAGGGCCTTTGGGTTGGCCCTGAGAAGGGCCTTTTGGTTGGCCCTGAGAAGGGCCGTTTGGTTGGCCCTGAGAAGGGCCTTTTGGTTTTAAAAAACGCCCGCAGGCGTCCCGCGAGGGTTTGGGCATTCCGCAGACTCGTACTATAAAGGCAATGAATAAAATGAGCTACGAGAGCACAGAGCACTTTGGCCAACCCAGTCTGCCACTCCGTTACGGTGGTCAGAACTGGGCTGTTTCCAGGGGACACGACGTGGACGTAAGCTCTGTGGGGGGGTCCCCCAACCTAACCTAACCTAACCTAACCTAACCTAACCTAACCTAACCAGTCTGGCTCCAACCGCCACCCCGAACGCCACGTTTTCCGCAACGCTCCCGCGTAAAAAATCGATAAAAGTGGTAAAAAGTAGTCGGATCTTAACAAGTTTGGTGTCTGTGTGTGGGGAAAAGCGCAAGCTATACGCCCCGGTGAAAGTTAGTACCCGGATTGCAGTGCATTTTCATCAACATCTGAAAAACCTTAAAATTTGGAGGTTAAACTTTGAAGAAGAAACTTCAATCGAATACGCTGCGATAACGAGATCGGTGACCCCCCTTTTTTATTGAAGAAAAGGGTGGGCATCACCCCCGCACACCATCCTGACCACCTGGAAGCATCAAAAACCCAGAGTTTCAGCTCCTAGGCTGAAAATATCAAAAAGCACGTGGCCTGAAAATTCAGAAGGAGTGGAGCCAGACGCCGGAAATTTTGCAACCAGCATCTCCTCTTTTTATTCAGACGGTAACAGCAAAAATTTTTCATCTAACCACCACACCTGATTTTTAAAAGAACTTAGAAGCTGGAAAATTTAGACTTCCATATCTTCGGTCTCTTTCAAGATTGTCAAAATTTTCAACCGCAAACTTTGGCGCGCTAATGAGTAGAGTAGAGATACTAAGTTTTAGATTTTTAAATTAAATAGTTTTTAAAATATAAGGTATTTTGTAAGAAAATCACTTTTTCAAAAATTTTCCTACTCGGTTTTTGATTTTCAAAAGTTGTGTTTATTTCACACTGTAGTGCTATATTTGATACATTTTTGTGCAATTTTTCAGAATTTTCGGATGATTGGTTCGTGAGTTATCGTATTTTATTTGTTTTTTATCTATAATTCTAAATTAAATAGGAATAATCATTTTTTGACACCAAGACAAGGTCCAACACACCAATTGTGACAGATTTAAGCCCAAACTCGGGCATTATAGCTTCCAATTTGGCCATTTCGATAAAATCGCGCCATCTTGGTTTTTAGGTTTTAATTTTCAAGCCACGATAACTCGAGAACCACTTGTCCGATTAGCCTCGCATTTCCACATCAGCCAGTAGATTATAGCCAACTGTCAGTGTGGTTGGTTTTCAGCCTGTTTCAGGCCCTTCAAATTTTTGTCGCTGAAATTGCTTTCAGGATATACCTGAAGTGACGCCGAGCTGTAAATCCAAAACCCCGTCCTTCTGAGACGAAGGGTTCCAAACATACGGACATTTTAATACGATCTTTGACAGCTCGGCGGCCATCTTGTTTGGCTTCAAACCGCCTTAACTCCTGAACCAGTAGTCGTGGGAGTTAGCGGTTTTTTATATAATAGTCAGCGACCTATTGTCCTGAATACCCCACGTTTTCAGGCGGTTTGGAGCTAAAAATTCTCGGGATCCTGAAAGCAGTTTCAGCGGACAGCGGAGCTCAGGCCGAGTGGGAAGAGCCCAAACTCGGGGGGTCTGCGATTCTCCCGAAGGAAGTTATCCGTTGTCAAAGTACGTCTTTGACAGTTCCGCGGCCATTTTGATAAATCTTAAAACAACCATAACTTCCTAACGAAGAGTCGTAGAGGGCCGGGGTTTCCGCTGGACACATTAGCAGACTATAGAGTATAGGGTAAGACGTTTTTCAGGGGTTTTCCTGAAACCAATATTTTTCAGCCTGAAAACCACTCCAGTGGATCGGTCTCACCGAGCCAAGTTCGGAAAGCCCAAACACCGAGGTTTTTGCACCGGTGGTTCCTGAGATATCCTCTTATAACCACTTTTGGTTTTATTTTTGGCAAAAAACCAAATTTTTCAAGTTGGGATATCTCCGCAACCACTCGGTGTAACCACACCGAGTTTGGGGTCATCTGGGAGGGCTCGGTGAGGGCTATCCACTGGAAGTGAAGAAACGACTCTACATAGAGTCTTTCTGAAAGTGTCTCTATTTTCACGGATTTTGACTTTTTCTTATTCTTTTTGATTTTGATCCGCTCTTTTGAGCGAAGGGCCGCGACTTGCTCTACATATATAGAGGCTGGACCTGCTGAAGATTTTAGTCTGAAGCAAAATTTTGCGTTTTCTTTATTTTTTATACTCTATACACATTTGCTTCTTACTTTTGACAAGACAAGTCCCACTTAAAAGGACTAAATTTATTTTCACCTAACTTATACCTTATTTTAGATCCCCCCTTTACAGGGATTCGGTTATTGCTTATTGTGTCCTCTGACAGGTCTTAAGTATGCTCGGATTACGGACCCCCAACAAGCCGAAGGCTGCAGAGGAGAGATCGGGCACGGAAGAGGCATGCCCAGCACCAACTGACCCCTCAGTGAGGCGCAGTATCGGGGAGTCGGAAGCGGAGAAACAGAAAGTGGGGCAACCCCAAAAAACTCAAACATCACCTAAAAAGGCACCCGTTCCTACTCCCCCCAAAAAGACAGCCGAGCCCACATCCCCCAAACCTCAACCTAAGCCCAAAGCATTAGTCACCCAGCGGGTAAGGTCAGACACATATGAGATGCCAGGGAAAGCATTAGGGAGCCCGCCTCGAGAGGTACCAACCATAAAGTACCTAAATAGAACTACGGAGGCAAAAGCGTGTCTCTCCAGCGCCAAGGTTCAATTAGACAGCTCAAGAAACCTGAAAAAGGAGATTAAGGACAGCATTACAAAAGCGGTAGAAAGACTATATCACCTAGTCAAGGAGGGAGAGAGTGAGAGGACCAAGACACCCGGAGAGGCAGCTGAGCCCGGAAAAGCTCGCGTTGACCCCACGCCGACCTCAGGAGAACCGACGGCGCTCATGGAGCAGCTAATGGAGAACCTCCAGCAGCACAAAAAGGCGCTGGAGGAGTGCCGGCTGCACACACGGGCTCTGTCGGAGCACCTGCAACAGGTGCCTCGCTTTGTCGCAGGACAGGGACCCTCGTTCGCGGAGATGGCCGCCGTCCCAAAGCGGCACTTCCAGGAGCCTCTTCACTCGGTGGTTGTGTCATCCGTCGATGACAAAGACACCGGGGAAGATGTTCTTGAAAAACTGAGGACGGCAGTAGATGCCAGGAACGAGGGGACCAGGGTGGAGAGAGTGCGGAAAGCGAGGGACCAAAAGGTGGTGGTCGGCTTTAAAACGAGGGAGGAGCTAACCAAGGTGACCGAGAGGATTAAAAAGGCTGGAAAGTTACATGTGGAAGAGGTTAAAAACAAAGATCCCCTCGTTATAGCAAAGGATGTCCTCTCATGCCATTCGGACGAGGAGTTCATTGAGGCATTAAAACGACAGAACAGTCACCTGATCGGGGACGTGCCGGCGGATGACCTGAAGATGGGGGTGAAGTACCGTCGCAGGACGAGGAACCCCCACATGTGCCACGTCATACTGCAGGTTTCCCCTGCTGTGTGGCAGAGGCTGACGCATGCGGGTCGAATACACATTGACCTGCAGCGGGTGCAGGTGCTGGACCAGTCGCCACTGATTCAGTGCACCCGCTGCTTGCGCTTTGGCCACAGCCGTAAGTTATGTACGGAGACCGCCGACCTCTGCACAGATTGTGGGGACCCCCACATGAGGGTGGACTGCCCCTCTCGGTTAGCCGCGGAACCACCAAAGTGCCGAAACTGTGTTTCCGCAAAGATGGATAAGACCGAGCACAATGCCTTCGACAGCGTGTGTCCAACTCGCCTCAAGTGGGACGGATTGGCGCGGCTGTCGGTGGCGTATTGCTAAGGTGGTCCCGGGCGGAAGCGCAGTAAACAGCGAAGACAGACCTCACCAGTATCGCGTCATACAGGCAAACCTCCAAAAGAGCAAACTAGCCACAGCTGAGCTCATTATGGAAGCGAGTAAGCAAAAGTTGGCATTTGCAATGGTCCAAGAGCCATACATAGGTGGGATCGGAGAAATGAAGAGCTATCCGGGTACGCGGGTAGTACAGTGTGCCAGGAAGACCGAGAAAGTCAACAAAGCGGCCATTGTACTATTCGACGACACCATAAACCTCACACAGTGCCCAACCCTAACTACAGAAAACTTTGCAGTTGCAAAATTGAGGACCGGAGCCTGGGAAATAGGTGTGGTGTCGGTGTACCTGGATGGTGGACAGCCTATCGAGCCAGACTTGGGCCATTTAAGGAAGATCATAGAGGGAATCGGAGTTCGCGACGTGATACTGGGGGGGGACGTCAACGCTTGGAACACATGGTGGGGAAGCCGAGAGGCGGATCATAGGGGGGAGGCACTGGCGGGTGCCCTTGATGAACTGGGACTCCAAATTCTAAACATGGGAACAGCCCCCACCTTCGACGTGATTAGAGGCGGCCAAAGGTACAGCAGCTGCGTCGATATTACCACCTGTACAGAGGACATGCTCAGAAGTGTGGTTAACTGGAGAATATCCGGGGACGTCACCACCTCGGACCACAGGGCGATCCTGTTTGAATTAAAACTAGAAAAATCAAAAGGTATGGACATTATAAGAACCACTAGGAAATATAACACTAAAAAGGCAAAATGGGGACAATTTTATGGGAAACTTGACCAAATTTGGGAACAACAAAACATAAACAAAACAGAAATAGATAAAATAGATACTAAAGCAGGACTAGATAAGATAATAGAAAGATACACAGAATCAATAGTGAAGGCATGTGAGGAAACCATACCGATTGTCAGTAAAAGAAATCAGACAGGATTGCCTTGGTGGACCGAGGAGTTGACACGAATGAAAGAGGAGGTCAAGAGACGAAAGAGGAGAATCTCCGGTGCCGCACCAAAACGCAGAGCATGGGTTCTGGGCTTGTATCTCACAGCCAAAGAGGAGCTAAAACAGAAGATGGAGAGCACGCTGACGACTAGTTGGAAGGAGTTCTGTGGAAGGCAGGAACGAGAGACAATGTGGGACAGCATTTATAGGGTAATAAGTCGCACTGCCAATAGGCAGGAAGACATACCGCTCGTGCAGGGCGATCGGGTACTAAGTGGCGAAGAGTCAGCCCGGATGCTTGCAAAGACTTTTTATCCTGAGGATAAAACACAGGATGATAATGCGGACCACAAAAGAATACGTGAGCTGGCGAATAGAGTGAACGAAAGTACGAATGGTGAGACATTTGATCCTCTATTCACTGCGGAGGAACTAAAGTGGTCCGCATCCAGCTTCAATCCGAAGAAAGCTCCGGGTATTGACGGCCTAACAGCGGACATATGCAGTGCGGCTATTACCCACAACCCGCAACTGTTCCTAGCAGTTTTAAACCGATGTCTCTCTCTGTGCCACTTTCCGACCGACTGGAAGGAGGCAGTAGTCGTGGTCCTTAGAAAGCCAGGCAAGGACGACTATGCGCACCCCAAATCTTACAGGCCGATTGGGCTATTGCCTGTATTGGGGAAAATATTTGAGAAAATGCTGGTACGTCGCATTAGATGGCATATATCGCCACAAGCTAGCAGGAGCCAGTACGGTTTCATGCCACAACGTAGCACCGAGGACTCCCTCTATGACCTGATAAAACACATTAGAGATAGGCTGGAAGAGAAGAAGATCGTCGTCGTTATATCATTGGACATAGAGGGAGCCTTTGACAATGCCTGGTGGCCAGCCATGAAATGCCGACTGGCAGAAACGCCGTGCCCGATAAACCTGAGACGTCTAGTAGACAGCTATCTGCTGGACAGGAAGGTAAGGGTACGGTATGCCGGAGCAGAGTTTGCACAAGGAACCTCAAAAGGATGCGTACAAGGCTCCATAGGTGGACCCACTTTCTGGAGCCTACTCCTGGATCCCCTACTCAAAGAGCTTGAACAACGTGGCGACTATTGCCAGGCATTCGCGGATGATGTGGTCCTGATTTTTTCGGGCGAAACAGCGCTTGATATCCAGAGACAGGCTAATGAGTGTCTCGCTCATGTCCAGAGGTGGGGAGTCGGAAACAAACTGAACTTTGCGCCACACAAAACTAAAGCTATGGTGATCACAAAGAAGTTGAAATACGATTCACCACTTCTGCACATGGGTGGTGAGGACATTGCCCTGTCTCGGGAAATCAAGATACTGGGGCTCACGGTTGACGACAAGCTGACGTTTAACGCCCACGCCTCGAATGTCACGAGGAAGGCGTTAAACCTATACAAACAGCTGTCAAGAGCCGCCAAAATCAGCTGGGGCCTGAAGCCCGAAATTGTCAGGACTATATACACCGCAGTGGTGGAGCCGGTCATAATGTATGCTGCTAGTGCTTGGGCACCGGCTACAAACAAAAAGGGGATGCGGAAACAGCTAGACAACGTCCAGCGGGGCTTTGTGCAGAAGATCATAAAGGCATACAGGACAACATCGCTGAACTCGGCCCTGTTACTCTCTGGACTGCTTCCTCTGGACCTTAGGATCCGGGAAGCAGCCTCTTTTTATGAAGAGAAAAGAGGATACTCCCGGAGAGTGACAGGAGACCGAGACATCGAAACACCAGTTCCTTACACGGAATTACCACACCCAGCCAGCCAAGTTGGTGTACAGTTTAAGTGTGTGATGAACGGTGCAGAAATGGATCAGCAAGAACCAACGAACCCAAAGATCTTCACCGACGGAAGCAAGATCCAAGGTAAAGTCGGTGCAGCCTTGAGCCTATGGGAGAACGGGGTGGAAGTTAAGGCCCAAAAGTTCAAACTGGATCATTTCTGCACCGTTTATCAGGCCGAACTTTTTGCTCTGCACAAGGCCTCGGAGCTGGCTATGAAGCACCCCTCAGCCGTTGTCGAAATATATTGCGACTCCAGATCAGCCCTAGAAACCGTAACCCGAGGCGTCTCCCTCCATCCCTTAGCATTTAAAATACTAAGAAACATCCAGGCACTGAAACTTCGCGGAAAATCCCTTCAGCTGTTCTGGATTAAGGCTCATGCGGGATTGGAGGGGAACGAGAGGGCAGACGTGTTGGCAAAAGAGGCAGCAATAGGCAGCAAAACTAGGCCCCATTACGACCTGTGCCCGGCTTCATTCGCCAAGCGGAAAATCCGAATGGAATCACTTGACGAATGGAGCGCGCGATACCGGTCTGGCGAAACGGCCACAACGACCAAAATTTTTCTCCCTGACGCAATTGATGCCTACCATATTGTCCGAAAAATTGTGCTCAACCCAGTCCTAGTACAAGTACTAACGGGACACGGCGGGTTCTCCGAGTACTTGCATCGCTTCAAGTGCAAGGAGAGCCCGGCGTGTCCCTGTGACCCGTCTAAAAGTGAGAGCATCCCACACTTGATCGTAGAGTGCCCAATATTCGCTATAAAAAAGCATAACATTGAACTAGAAATAGATGTGGAAATAAAGTTTGAAAGTATTCCGACAATAATGGGAAATTCAAAATTAAGAAAAAAGTTTTTAAAATACTGTGAGGAAATTGCTGAAAAAGTTATTAAAAGAAACAAAGTTTAAGAAAGTAGATATACTTTTATGTATTGCTAGAATACATAAATAGTAATCGCCGTGAAACTAGAGATGTTAAAATATATTATGATGTTAATTGTGAAACCATAGCTGTTAGAAATCTAGTCTTAAGAACCTGAGTTGTCAGAATTTAGCATTAAACTTAAAAGTGATGTAAATGTGATTGTTATCAAGGGTGTAATAAAAGGTATAAAATGTTAATGTATAGCTGTTAATCATAAGAATTTAGCTGTTAAAAATTTAGTTGTAAAAACCTGTGTTGTAAAAATGTAGCTTTAAAGATGTAAAAGTAAAATTTATGTAAATCTTATTAGACGTGTACTAAAAGTTATTAGAAATGTAAATGTAGAAAAGTTCGGATTATGTAAGTAGATATAAGATAGCTGTTAAGGTATTAAAAATGTATTAGATAATAAGATAGAATAAGAAATATTGTAAAAGAGAAATAAAAATCATGCGTCTATGTGTTGCACCCGAAATAAAAGATAAAACAGAAATAGAGTACAGAATAGGGACAAGTAGAAGGGCGTCCTACCCTTAAGACAGAAAGATGAATGAATGAAAGAAAGATAAAGTATGTAGAATGAAAGTACGAGAGGAATAAAAGCGAGAACTGGTATGAACGTAAAGACCAGCATAGATAAGATCTCTGATGACCAACGTCGGAGGAACACTAGGAACAAAAAAAAAAAAAAAAAAAAAAAAAAAAAAAAACCTAACCTAACCTAACCTAACCTAACCTAACCTAACCTAACCTAACCTAACCTAACCTAACCTAACCTAACCTAACCTAACCTTTTTTTTTTTTTTTTTGACGCTGGGAAAAAATGCGTTACGCATACCCTCCCATCGGGGGACGGGAGGGGTATGTGGGACTCCCCGGGCTGACCCGGTATACCCACTAAAACGACCCAGCGCATTCCCGCTTCGTCCGAGTGGCGGGGGACTGGGAAACCGGCACAGCCTTTACTTCCAGTCCTCCGCCGACGATTGCAAGGCAGACCCCTTACACCCTCACGGGTGTGGGGGGTCGGGAATGACCGACGAAGGTGACGGGTGCAATGCGGGCGAAGGCACCCCCGTGCCTGTCGCCCGCCCGTCACCATGAGGAGGGAGGGCTCGACGCCTTCTCCCCCTTCTTCGTCTGCGGAGCGGCGCAGCGAGAGGATCGTCCTCCCGCGCGCGCTCCGAGAGAGGGTGGTTTGGGGAGAAATACACCCCCACCATCGCTATCTCTCCCCACGCGGCGGCCACGTATCCCGGTCCCCTCTCTAAGAGCGAGAGGGGAGGGGAGTCTGTGGAAGACCGCGCCACCAACGCCACCAAGCCGTCTCGGTCGCCCAGCAAACGGCCAGGGACCGAGTAGGGTTCAGCGACCACCGCCAAGTCCACCAACCACTCAGCCATGGTCTGCATCAGCAGATCCTGGGCTGTCCTGCAGTGGTTGGTGTTCGCCTGAAGGATGCGATATTCGACTGTGTCCATCAGTCGGACATCGCATCCTCCTCCGCAGCCGCCGCAGGAACGGCGGTGTTAGCGGCAGCAGCGGGCGCAGGCCCGGTCGGCGCCTGCGCTTTGCCACGCTTAGGGGGAGGAATACACTTCCTCCCCTTCATTACGTGGCCTGATCGGCGGCCACTGGCGGCACACACCGCACAGTGCGGCGTGGCGGCCTTGCAGGAGGCGGCTTTGTGGCCCTCCTTGCCGCAGCGGTAGCATGTGTCCGTCCTGTCTACCTTGGATGGACACAGAGGCCTGGTGTGACCGATGCCGAAGCACCGGAAACACCTTAGAGGCTGGTCCTCGAGTGCCCGGACTGCGCCCGAGCTGAGCCCGACTTGAAGCCGTCTTTTCGCAAGGACGGCTTTGGCAGCGGCGATTGGGCACTCGAGGCGGATGGTGCCCATACCACCGCGGCCGGGCCTTATGTCCCGGCCTTGGACCGCCGCGGCGCCACAGCCCCCTACCGCTGCGACCGCCGCTACCACCTCCTCCTTGGTGACGGAGTCATCTAGCTCCGTCACCTCAATGGCCGCCGACTTGACCGGCCGGGCCACCTTGGCAGAGTCCGCGATGACCTCTTGCAGCTTGGCTGCAAAGAGGTCCGCGCGGGCACCCCCTTCGGCCCCCGGAAACTCGAAAATTCGAGCCCCGGCTTGGGTCCGCCGGCAAGACACACTGCCGATCCCCAGTTGGGTGGGATCGGCATTGGCACGCGCCCGTACCAAAATAGACGCGTACGTCTCCCCACGCTCCGCAGCCTCCGCGGTGAGGGTCACCACGACGGCCGCGGTTTTCGGGGAGACCAGCTTCCCCTTTCCCTTCCCTTTCCCCTTCCCCTTTCCCTTGTCGGTCGCCTGTGACTGGCTGGGAGCGGTGGTGGCGGGGACGACAGTGACGGCCGTCGCCGACTTCTTGCCTTTGCCCTTCCCCTTCCGGACAACTTCCGTCCACTCGTTGGACGGAGTGGTTGAAGGGAGAAGGGCATCTTCCGCCTGGGAGGAGGAGGACGGCCCCGGCTCGCACTGCCTCTTATCCGCCGCAAGCGGCGGTCGGAGGCGTTTCTCCGGCAAGAGCCGGTCCTCAATCCCTGCTAAGCAGGCTCTTGTGAAGGCCCTCTCCTCCATTACAACCTTGCGGATTATATCCTCAAGGTTGGGGGAGGGGCCCTCCACCGCAGGGCTCGTCTCGGCTTGTAGTGGCCGGGCTGTGGCTTCAGCCAGCTTCTGATGAAGCTGGCTGACCTCCGACTGCAGGCGATCTATTTTCGCCTGCAGTTGCTGCGTCTCGTCGGTGGCCTTCCGCCGGATCAACTCCGCGACGACACCGCGCATGCTCGCAGCCCGGCTCTTGAGGGCCTTCTGAAAGGTCCCCTTTAGGTTGGAGGACTTAGAGGCGACCTCCACAATCTCCTCCTCGTCCTCCTCTGCCATTTTCTCCAGCTCGGCCAGAGAATGGTCCGCGTATACAACTCGGGACGCACCGTACCCGGATCTGGCCCGCGCGACTTGCGCCCGCTTCTCCTTCGCAACAACCCGCTCCTCCAGTTCTTGCTGAAACTGCGCCCGCCGAGCCAGGTCCAACTGGCGTTGGGCGTCCGCGAGCCCAACGACATGGGTGTCCGCCGCCGCCGTCGGCTTTTTAGCCTTCGGCAACTTCGTCGACCCCGAGGCCGAGGAGCCCTCAGACCCACCGCTCCGGTGGACCCGCTTCCGCGAACGAGAGTCGTCCGCTTCCGACATAGTAACAAGTGAGTCGTTGTCGGACGACTCACTCGCCCCTCCGAAATAGCTAGCCGCAGACGGCGCGCGGCTTATCTCTGACACCGGAGCGTCGGGGTTGCCCTGAGAAGGGCCCTCTAGTTGGCCCTGAGAAGGGCCTTTGGGTTGGCCCTGAGAAGGGCCTTTTTGTTTTAAAAATCGCCCGCAGGCGCCCCGCGTAGGTTTTGGCATAGCCTCCGCAGGTTCGTAGTCAACAACGCAATAGAATAAAATGAGCTACGAAGTCACAGTGCACTTTGGCCAACCCAGTCTGCCACTCCGTTACGGTGGTCAAACTGGGTCGTTTCCAGGGGACGCGACGTGGACGCAAGCACTGTGGGGGGGTCCCCCAACCTAACCTAACCTAACCTAACCTTTTTTTTTTTTTTTTTTTGTTGCCGAGGTGGAAAATCCACACGGATGTCCTCCGCCCTGGGGTGGGCGGAGGGGTCTGTCGGACTCTAACCGACTAAAAACCACCCCGGTGTTCCATCTCACACCTACGCCGGGGGTCGCGGGAACGTACGATCCTTCCGCAACCCCCGGCTGGTGCCGGCCCGCCTCTGCGGGCCCCGTCTGGTCAGGGGGGGGAGTGAGGTGTTAGACTCCCCCCGCGACGTCTAAGAGGGGCGCGCGTGGAACACAACGCGCCGCCACCTCGGGTCCTGATGTGTAGGGGGCGACGGACGTCCCCGAGTCCGTCGCCCCTGGACCCGTTTAGGGGGGCCGGAAGAGGGCGTTATCCGCCCTCCGCCGACGCCCGACACGTCTGCTGCGGGTGGGGAGAGCGGTTTCTACCTCTCTCTCCCTCTCCGCAGCCTCCTTCTGCGAGACGACCGTTTCGCAGAAGGAAACCACCGCGTCCCAGGACTCCTCGCTGTCGACCATGGACTCGACCACGGCCGGCAGCGAGAGGTCATTGCCTACTTCTGAGATGAGGGCACGGCGCGGCTCCTCCCAAGCGGCACACTCTGCCAGCGTATGCCACGCCGTGTCCTCCCGGCAGTCGACGCAGTGGTGACACCGGGCGTCCGGCTCCCTGTTAATGCGACACAGGTACTTCCCGAAGCAACCATGCCCCGAGAGCACCTGCGTCACTCGAAACGACAGGGAGCCGTGCCTCCTCCCGAGCCAGCGCTCGAGTACCGGCCGGACCGCCTCGATGGTACCGAGGCCGGCGGTAGGGCGCGAAAGCCTGTCCCGCCATTCCGCCACCAGGACCTCGCGAAGCTGAGACCGACGCAGCTCCATGTGGCGCTGCGTCAGCCCCTCGCCTCGCGCCCGCGCTTCCTCGCGCCACCGGTACAGTGACGCGAGTACTTTCGCCTCCAGGTCCCAGGGCGGGGATCCAGCCAGTACACAAGCCGCCTCGTAGGAGATCGTGCGATACCCCCGGACGACTCTGACGGCCATCGCTCTCTGCGGCTTTCGCAGTACTGCGATGCTTCCGGCCGTCAGGTCAGTCGCCCAGATCGGTGCCCCATACAGGGCCATGGATCGCACGATCCCCACGTAGAGCCGCCTACAGGCGGCGCTCGGGCCCCCCAGATTGGGAAGCAACGTTGACAGCGCCCCAGCAGCGCCCAACAACTTGGGCGCCAGCCGCCGGAAGTGGGGGCCGAAATCCCACCGGCTGTCGAGCACCAATCCCAGGTACTTCATGGTGGACTCGACAGCGATCCGAGCCCCCCCGACCACGATGTGTGATCCGGGCGGCGGCGCCCGCCGGGGGCCATGAAACACCATGGCCTCCGACTTGTTGAGGGCCACCTCCAGGCCCAGGCGACGTATGCGGCTCACCACCTGTGACACCGCAGCCGTCGCTAGCAACGCTGCCTCCCTGTGCGAGCTCCCCCGGGCAGTGACCAACGTGTCGTCAGCATAACACGTAAGGTCCACGCCCGGTTGGAGCTCGCCCCTCAACACCCAGTCGTACCCGATGTTCCACAGGAGCGGGCCCAAGACCGAGCCCTGTGGAACACCGCACGACATGCGGTGCTGGTGTCCGCCATCACGTCCCACGTAGGTGACACACCTCTCCGACAAATAAGCCCCAACGATGTGGCGGAGGTAGGGAGGCACCCGATGGTACCGCAGTGCCTCCCGAATACAACTCCAGGGCAGGGTGTTGAAGGCGTTGGAGATGTCCAAGGACACCGCCAACATCACCCCGCCCCGGGCCACTGCTTCCTCCGCCAGGACTCTCACTCGCGACACAGCGTGAATGGTAGAGCGCCCGTGCCGAAAGCCGAACTGGCTGCCGTCCAGATCCGGCCCCTCTCCGCACAAGTGGCCGACGAGGCGGGCAGCGATTATCCGCTCGAACAGCTTACCCACCTCATCTAGCAGCACTATGGGCCGGTACGCGGACGGCGAGTCCGCAGGGCGCCCCGCCTTCCTGAGCAGGACCAGACGACCGGATTTCCACAAAGTGGGAAACTGGCCCCGCTCAAGGCACGCTGTGTAGAGTCCTCTCAGTTGGGGCTCAAGCTCCTTCAGAGCGAGAGCTAACACGCAGCCGTGGATCCCGTCGGGCCCCGGAGCCACGTTTTTGGCCCGGAGCCGCATCACGGCTGCCCCCATCTCTGCCTGTGTCACCCCTGGGACGCTGATGGCGTCCTCTTCGGTGGACTCTGTGGCTGTGGGCAAAGCCATCGGCGGCGGAGTGTGCTCCGCTCTCGCCGGGAAGAGGGCTGCGACCACCTCCTCCAGCAGCTCGGGTTGGAGACTCTCCGTAAGCGGGGGCGCCACGGTTCGAAGATTTCCTCGAACCGCGCGATAAGGGCGCCCCCACGGATCCCCGTCTAGAGTCTCCAACATCTCCTCCCTGGCTCGCGTCTTCGCCTCGCCGATGGCCAGCCACAGAGTCCTCTTCGCCGCGCGGTACACCTCATACCGCGCGGCTTCTTCGTCAGGGACCCGTTGACGTCTCCTCCGGTATCGGGTGTACTGGCGCCTGACCGCCACGCAGGCGACGCGCAACTGCGCGATCTCGGCGGTCCACCAGTACACCTGGCGCCTTGCTGACTGTGTGTGGACCCGGGGCATGGACGCGTCGCTGATTTGCGTCATCGCCCCGCGGAACCACAGCGCCTCCTGCTCGACGTCGACGGGTCCGTCCGTCGCCGACTCCCGGAACCAGGCCTGAACAATAGCGGCCTCCTCGAGAAGCTCTCTGTCGATGCGCTTACGCGCCCAGCGCGGACCGTCCGCACGCGGGGCCGGTAAACCGCGGCCGCCCGCGGTCTGGGCGGAGACGTCGAAACGGATGTACCGATGATCCGACAACGTCTCCACCTCCGCGGCGACCCGCCAGTCGCGGACACGGCTCGCGACAGCGGGGCTAGCGAACGAGACGTCCACTATAGAACCGCCCCGCTGCCGCACGCACGTGTACTCCGTGCCCCGATTTAGGACGGTCAAGCCAGTCGTGACCGCCCACTCCTCCAGTACCTCGCCCCTAGCATCGGTCACTGGAGATCCCCACGCCGCAGATTTGGCGTTGAGATCCCCCAGCAACAGCACCGGGCGAGGGTGGAGTCGGCCCACGACGGCACCCAACTCGACAAGGAACCTCTCGAAGTCGGCGAGACTCTTGTTGGGCGAAAAATACGCCCCAACCGTGCCAATGCCGTCCACGAGGGCGGCCACCCAGCCGTGACCTCGGGACGGGTTGGCAAGAGCCCCGCCAATGATGGCCACCAAACCGTCCAGGTCTCCCACCCAGTTATCCCTGGGGGGGACAAAGTACGGTTCGGCGACCACAGCCACGTGAATCGACCACTCTGCCATGCTCTGGAGCAAGAGATCCTGAGCTCTGGCAGAGTGGTTGATGTTGCCCTGGAGGAAATGGTACAGCGCCATTAGGCACAGTCCATTCCCTCCGCACCATTCCTAGGTCGGGAGTCGGCCGAAGGGAGACCAGGCTGAGGGGGGGGTAAAGAGCCCCCGGCAGCCTTGGCACCCCCTCTCTTCCCCTTTTGGGCAGGCCCGCCACAAGCCTTTCCGCCCGCTCTGTGCCCAGCGGGCCTCCCTGCAGCTGAACAGAGGCTGCAGTTTGGCGCCGCGGAGCACTGGGCCGCCTTGTGGCCGGCCTGACCGCAGCGATAGCACAGCTCGCTGCGGTCTACGCACGAGGTGCACCGTACCCTGACATGCCCAATGTCAAAGCAACGGTAGCACCGCAAAGCCCTGGGTTGCAGCTGCCTCACCCTCGCTGCGACCCACCCCACCAACAGACGCCCAGCGTCAGCGACTTTGTTCGCCGCCGACACCGGGCACCGCACCCAAATCGCGCCGAGCCCGGTGGCGTCGACGCGAATGTCCCCCGTCCGCACGTCCCCGGGCGGACATCCACCGGCCTTGGCGACGGCCGCCGCGACCTCAACCGGAGTCGTCGAGTCGTCCAGGCCGTCGACGCGCAGTTCAGCGGTCTTCATCGGCCTGGACACCCGAACGTCCTCCGGGTTCAGGACCTCCCTTAGCTTGGCGGCCAGAACGTCCGCCTTTTCGCCGCTAGAGGCACCCGACACCTCCAGCAGTCGCGCCCCCGTAATCGCCTGCCTCATTCTGAGGCCGGACGGTATGCCCAGGTCGGGGAACGCGACTTTAGCCTTCGCCTCCGTAAGGACCGCCTTGTAGGAGACGCCCCTTTCGACGGCTCCGGGCTGCAGCGTAATGACTACAGCCGCGGAGCGTGGGGCTCTGATCCTAGGCGGTCCCTTTGCCTTGTTGGATGCCGGTGCTCCAGCGGGTTCCGGTGGCGGCGGCGCCGTCGTCTTCCTCCTACGGCGGCCCCTCTTGACGACCGTCGTCCAGGTCTCCGTAGTGGACCCGGGTGCGGTCGCTGAGGCAGTCGCCGGGGGTGCGGCCTGCGGGGGTGCGTTCGGCGGGGGCGCGGTCGGCGGGGGCGCGGTCGGCGGGGCCCCGGTCGTCCGGGGCGCGGCTGTCCGGGAGGTGGGCGGGGACTTTTTGGCCCCCTTCCCGGCCTGATTCGACCCAGCCGCGGCGGCTTTTGACCCCGATTTCGGTGGCCCCTCCTCCCTCCGTCTGTCCGCAGCGAGCGGTGGGCGAAGGTTTTCGGCCGGGAGTCTAGCCTCTATGGCCTCCAACCGAGCACCCACCATACTCCCGCATTGCATCATGCAGATGCGCGCGATCCTCTCGACCTCCGCATCCGCAAGTGCAGGGGCCGACGACGGAGCCGAAAACGGGGCCAACGCCGGGGCCGCGCCGGGAGAGGTGCCAGCGGCCAGGGGAGTTGCGCTCTGGGCGGCAAACTGGCGTTTGAGGTCCTCCAGCTCGGCTCGGAGACGGCTGTTCTCCTCCCACAACTTCGCCGTCTCCTCCGTGCTTGTACGATTAAGGAGGACCTCAACCGCCTCCTTGATCTCGTCAGCCGCCTCCTTAAGGGCGCGCGTGAACGTGCCCTTCAGGTTGCCCGATTTGGTGGCAACCTTCAGGACGACATCCACGCCGTCCATAACCTGGCGGCCGAGTGCCACCGCCGATACGCTCCCCCCGGCAGCCATCCGAGCGGATCTCCGCTCTCGGGCCTGTCGGGCCAACTCGCTGACTTCGTCAGCCGCGACAGCCTTCTTTTGCGCCCGCTTGGCAGCGTTCGCCTCCGCCTTGTTGGACCCAACCAAGGACAGCGAGGAGTCCTCGCTCAGGTCCCCTATCGAGGGCCCGGGGTCACTCTCCACGCCCTCCGCCGCACGCTCTACAGGAGCTGGCGTTGCGGGCCGAGAGATTGGCATGAACCGACCCGCTCGGTCACGGCTCGGCAACCGAGCGGTGGCTCCGCTCGCCCGACCCCGCCCTCTCTGTGTCGTTGGCACCTTGGGGGCCGACAGATTCTCCTCGCTAGAAGAGAGCCCTGTCGACCGAAAATCCTCGCTGTGTGGGCGCTTCCTCAAGGGGTTACGCCCACACGTGTCCTGGCCAGACAGTCGGTCCTCGCCAGGACCGGAGCCTCCTCGGCTCTTGTTGCCGTCCACGACGGCAAGCGGTTCGCTTGCGTCGCACAGGCGCTCCAGGCTAATCTGGAGCACCTTTTCTTGCGAGGCAAGCGCAGGTTGACGCAGGTCGGCAGTGGTCTGCCGGCCCACGGGACTAATGGTGCCCCCCCCAGATACGAAGGGGCTGCCTTCCGAAGAAGGGCGGGATTCTCCCTCCTTGGGTAGGAGGGTACCCGCCTGGGGAATAGTTTTCTCACCAGCCTTTTTCATTTTTGTTCCTTTTAAAGGGTGAGGTCCCTTGTTCGCGCTAGCTTACCGGATGCCCTCCGGCCATACATCCCCTCGGCACGCTGACCTTAGGATTAGGGTAATTTTTTAGAGAGGTTGTCTTCCTCGTGGCCCGAGCCTCAGTGGCCCGGACCCCCGGTCCTGAAAACTCAGGATTACGGGGTGGCCGACGATTGGGCAAAACCAACCGCCGCCCCGGGGTCCCCACGCTGCCGCCAGATGCCGGACAGACGCAGCGCGGAATGGACACCCTACACCACCCACGCCCTCGTGGGTACAGCGGCGCGAACCGCCCCTTCCCAGTCTACGCCCACTCACATCCCTCTGTAAGCAGAGGAGGAGTGGACGTATGACCGCCTGTCTGCAGCCCGGTTCCCTTCACCGACAATCGAAGATGATCGGCGATTGGAACCATGACCTTCCCTCGTGTGTTGAAAATTAGCCGCCGGCCCCAATTGTCCACCAAAACCTAGCGGGCAATTGGAGCCGTCGTTGCCCAGGGTGCGCCACGAGGAGGCTTTCAACGTGCACCCCAACCTAACCTAACCTAACCTAACCTAACCTAACCTAACCTAACCTTTTTTTTTTTTTTTTTTTTTTTTTTTTTTTGACGCTGGGAAAAAATGCATTACGCATACCCTCCCATCGGGGGACGGGAGGGGTATGTGGGACTCCCCGGGCGGACCCGGTATACCCACTAAAACGACCCAGCGCATTCCCGCTTCGTCCGAGTGGCGGGGGACTGGGAAACCGGCACAGCCTTTACTTCCAGTCCTCCGCCGACGATTGCTAGGCAGACCCCTTACACCCTCACGGGTGTGGGGGGTCGGGAATGACCGACGAAGGTGACGGGTGCAATGCGGGCAAAGGCACCCTCGCGCCTGTCGCCCGCCCGTCACCATGAGGAGGGAGGGCTCGACGCCTTCTTCCCCTTCTTCGTCTGTGGAGCGGCGCAGCGAGAGGATCGTCCTCCCTTGCGCGCTCCGAGAGAGGGCGGTTTGGGGAGAAATACACCCCCACCATCGCTATCTCTCCCCACGCGGCGGCCACGTATCCCGGTCCCCTCTCTATGAGCGAGAGGGGAGGGGAGTCTGTGGAAGACCGCGCCACCAACGCCACCAAGCCGTCCCGGTCACCCAGCCAACGGCCAGGGACCAAAGAGGGTTCGGCGACCACCGCCAAGTCCACCAACCACTCAGCCATGGTCTGCATCAGCAGATCCTGGGCTGTCCTGCAGTGATTGGTGTTCGCTTGAAGGATGCGATGTTCGACTGTGTCCATCAGTCGGACATTGCACCCTCCTCCGCAACCGCCGCAGGAACGGCGGTGTTAGCGGCAGCAGCAGGCGCAGGCCCGGTCGGCGCCTGCACTTTGCCACGCTTAGGGGGAGGAATACACTTCCTCCCCTTCATTACGTGGCCTGATCGGCGGCCACTGGCGGCACACACCGCACAGTGCGGCGTGGCGGCCTTGCAGGAGGCGGCTTTGTGGCCCTCCTTGCCGCAGCGATAGCATGTGTCCGTCCTGTCTACTTTGGACGGACACAGAGGCCTGGTGTGGCCGATGCCGAAGCACCGGAAGCACCGCAGAGGCTGGTCCTCGAGTGCCCGGACTGCGCCCGAGCTGAAACCGACTAGAAGCCGTCCTTTCGCAAGGACGGCTTTGGCAGCGGCGATTGGGCACTCGAGGCGGATGGTGCCCATACCACCGCGGCCGGGCCTTATGTCCCGGCCTTGGATCGCCGCGGCGCCACAGCTCCCTACCGCTGCGACCGCCGCCACCACCTCCTCCTTGGTGACGGAGTCATCTAGCTCCGTCACTTCAATGGCCGCCGACTTGACCGGCCGGGCCACCTTGGCCGAGTCCGCGATTACCTCTTGCAGCTTGGCTGCAAAGAGGTCTGCATGGGCACTCCCTTCTGCCCCCGGGAACTCGAAAATTCGAGCCCCGGCTTGGGTCCGCCGGCAAGACACACTGCCGATCCCCAGTTGGGTAGGATCAGCATTGGCACGCGCCCGCACCAAAATGGACGCGTACGTCTCCCCTCGCTCCGCAGCCTCCGCGGTGAGTGTCACCACGACGGCCGCGGTTTTCGAGGGGACCAGCTTCCCCTTTCCCTTCCATTTCCCCTTCCCCTTTCCCTTGTCGGTCATCTGGGACCGGCTGGGAGTGGTGGTGGCGGGGGCGACAGGGACAGCCGTTGCCGAATTTTTGCCTTTGCCCTTCCCCTTACGGACCACTTCCGTCCACTCGTTGGACGGGGTGGTTGAAGGGAGAAGGGCATCTTCCGCCTGAGAGGAGGAGGACGGCTCCGGCTCGCACTGCCTCTTATCCGCCGCAAGCGGCGGTCGGAGGCGCTTCTCCGGCAAGAGCCGGTCCTCAATCCCTGCTAAGCAGGCTCTTGTGAAGGCCCTCTCCTCCATTACAACCTTGCGGATGATATCCTCAAGGTTGGAGGAGGGGCCCTCCACCGCAGGGCTTGTCTCGGCTTGTAGTGGCCGGGCCGTGGCTTCAGCTAGCTTCTGATGAAGCTGGCTGACCTCCGATTGCAGGCGATCTATTTTCGCCTGCAGTTGCCGCGTCTCGTCGGTGGCCTTCCGCCGAACCAACTCCGCGACGACACCGCGCATGCTCGCGGCCCGGCACTTGAGGGCCTTCTGAAAGGTCCCCTTTAGGTTGGAGGACTTAGAGGCGACCTCCATAATCTCCCCCTCGTCCTCCTCCGCCATTCTCTCCAGCTCGGCCAGTGAGTGGTCCGCGTATAGAACGCGGGACGCACCGTACCCGGACTTGGCCCGGGCAGCATGCGCCCGCTTCTCTTTGGCAGCAACCTGCTCTTCTAGCTCGTGCTGGAGCTGCGCCCGCCGAGCCAGGTCCAACTGGCGTTGGGCATCCGCGAGCCCAACGACATGGGTATCCGCGGCCGCCGTCGGCTTTTTAGCCTTCGGCAGCCTCGTCGACCCCGAGGCCGAGGAGCCCTCGGACCCACCGCTCCGGTGGACCCGCTTCCGCGGACGGGAGTCGTCCGCGTCCGACAAAGTAACAAGTGAGTCGTTGTCAGACGACTCACTCACCCTTCCGAAGAAGCTAGCCGCAGACGGCGCGCGGCTAGTTTCTGACGCCAGAGCGTCGGGGTGGCCCTGAGAAGGGCCCTCTGGTTGGCCCTGAGAAGGGCCTTTGGGTTGGCCCTGAGAAGGGCCTTTTGGTTTTAAAAATCGCCCGCAGGCGTCCCGCGTAGGTTTAGGCATAGCCTCCGCAGGATCGTAGGTCACACAAGGCAAAGATAAAATACACTACGAGATCACAGAGCACTTTAGCCAACCCAGTCTGCCACTCCGTTACGGTGGTCAGAACTGGGCTGTTTCCGGGGGACACGACGTGGACGTAAGCTCTGTGGGGGGGTCCCCCAACCTAACCTAACCTAACCTAACCTAACCTAACCTAACCTAACCTAACCTTTTTTTTTTTTTTTTTTTTTTTTTTTTTTTTTTTTTTTTTTTTTTTTTTTTTTTTTTTTTTTTTTTTGTCGCTGGGAAAAAATGCATTACGCATACCCTCCCATCGGGGGACGGGAGGGGTATGTGGGACTCCCCGGGCGGACCCGGTATACCCACTAAAACGACCCAGCGCATTCCCGCTTCGTCCGAGTGGCGGGGGACTGGGAAACCGGCACAGCCTTTACTTCCAGTCCTCCGCCGACGATTGCAAGGCAGACCCCCCTCACACCCTCACGGGTGTGGGGGTGTCGGGAATGACCGACGAAGATGACGGGTGCAATGCGGGCGCAGGCACCCCCGTGCCTGTAGCCCGCCCGTCACCATGAGGAGGGAGGGCTCGACGCCTTCTCCCCCTTCTTCGTCTGCGGAGCGGCGCAGCGAGAGGATCGTCCTCCCGCGCGCGCTCCGCCTCCTCCTTCTGCGAGAGTACGTCCTCGCAAAAGGAGGCTACCGCTGACCAGGCCTCCTCGCTCCCCAGCATGGCGTCGACCACGCCGGGAAGCGAGAGGTCCGGTCCGACCACCGCGGTCAGACCGCGGCGCAGCTCGGCCCACGCCGGGCACACCTCGAGGGTGTGCTGCGCCGTGTCCTCCGCCGCGCCGCAGTCGTGGCACGCCGGGGTCTCCTCCCTCCCGATCCGGTGCAGGTGCGATCCGAAGCAGCCGTGCCCGGACAACACCTGCACCAGACGGAAAGAGAGGAAACCGTGGGACCGCTCGAGCCAGCCCTTCAGGACCGGACCGAGCGCGTCCAACGTCCGGCGGCCAAAGGCGGCGTTGGCGAGGTCCTCCGTCCAATGGAGGACGATGGCGTCCTTCGCCTCCTGCCGCACGGCCTCCCGCTCTTCGGCGACGGGGCGCTCCCCGAGCGCCTTCCGGTGCGCCGTCCACTCGTAGACTCTGGCAAGCACCCATGCCTCCAACTCCCAAGGAGGGGTGCCGGCCAGAGCGCACGCCGCCGAAAAGCCCACCGAGCGGTAAGCCCTCGCCACCCGCTGTGCAATGGCCCGCTGGGGCCTGCGGATGGCGGTCGCATTCTCCCTCCTATGGAGGGAGTCCGCCCAGATGGGTGCCCCGTAAAGGGCCATGCTCCGCAAGATACCGGCATAGAGGCGCCGGCATTTCGCCTTGGGCCCCCCCAGGTTTGGGAGGAGCCACGCGAGGGCGTCCGCGGCCTTCAACAGGCGCGTCGACAGCCCGCTGAAGTGCGGGCCGAAGCGCCACCTGTCGTCCAGCACCAGACCCAGATATTTCATCTGGGGCTGGACCCCTATACGGACGCCCTCCACGACGATGTGGGCGTCGGGAGGGCAGCGCTGCCGTGGACCGCGAAAGTACACGGCCTCCGTCTTGTGCAGCGCCACCTTCAATCCCAGGCGGCGGATCCTCTCTGCCACCAAGGATCCGCCAGCCGAGGCCAGACAGGCCGCATCCCCGAAGTTCCTCCCCCGGGCAGTGAGGAGAGTGTCATCCGCGTAGCAGATGACACTCGTGCCCGGGAGGAGGGCTCCCCGCAAGAGCCAATTGAACCCGATGTTCCACAAGGGGGGGCCAAGCACCGACCCCTGTGGAACACCGGACTCTGCCCCGTAGCGCCTCACGGTGGCCGTTTTGTCTACGAAGAGGACCTCTCGGTCCTCCAAGTAGCTGGCCAGGAGATCCCGCAGATATTGGGGCACTCCGTGATACCGGAGCGCCTCCAATATCGTCGAGTGGGGGACGGAGTTGAAGGCGTTGGCAATGTCGAATGACACCGCCAGCACTCCGTCCCCCGCCTCCACCGCCTCCTTCACCTGGCCCTTCAGTAGGGCCAGCGCGTCGATCGTCGAACGCCCACGGCGGAAACCGTATTGGGCGTCCGACAGATCCGGCCCTACCTCCCGCAAATGGCTGTCCAGCCTCCCGGCGACAATCCCCTCGAACAATTTACCGACCTCATCGAGCAGAACGATGGGCCGGTATGCCGAGGGGGAGTCCACCGGGCGTCCCTCCTTTCGGAGGAGGCATAGCTGCCCCTCCTTCCACAGTTTTGGGAACCTCCCAGCCGTAAAACACGCACTGAAGAGGTCCCGAAACCTGTCCTCCATTTGGGAGGCGGCGATCGCCACCACCCGTGCGGGGACGCCGTCCGGTCCGGGGGCTGTCTTCTTTGCGCGGAGGCTCAGAACCCCCGCGCAGAGTTCCGCCGCCGTCACCGGGGGGACCTCCGCCTCCGGTGGAGCCGCCCCTTGCGGGGGATCCATTGTTGGTGGGACGAAGTCGGTCCTGCGCGGAAACAGGGACCGGACCACCCCATCCAACAATGCTGGCTCGAGGGTCTCCGACAGTGGGGGACCATAGGGGCGGAGCTGGTTCCGCGCCGCCTTATATGGTCTCCCATAGGGATCCCTGTCGAGACCCTCCAGCATCTCGGCCCTGGCCGAGTCTTGCGCAGCGCCCATTGCAGATTTGAGGGCCTCCGCAGCCTCTCGGTAAGAGGCGTACAGGCGGTCCTCCTCTGCCCGGACTCGGTTTTGGGCGCTGCGCCGTCGGTTCCGCGTGTAGGCCCTTCTGGCCGCCACGCAGGTGGCCCGGAGTCCCGCCAGCTCCTCCGTCCACCAGTAGACGGCACGACGGGGAGGCGGACGGCGAGACCGAGGCATGCTGGAGTTGCACACTGCGGTCAAGGACCCCCTGAGCCGGACCGCTGCGGCGTCAACGTCCGGGACCTCCTCGACAGGGGGAGGCGACAGCCAGTCCTGGAGAAAGGCGGCCTCCTTGGCTGCCTCCCGGTCCAGGCGGGTGAGTGCCCACCGCGGGAAGGGAGATTGCCCAGCGCGGGCCGTCTCCCTCCCCTGCCGGGTGGAGATGTCGAACCGCACGTAACGGTGGTCCGACAAGGTCTCCACCAGCTCCACCCGCCAGTTCACGACGCGGGCGGCCAGCGCGGGGGTGGCAAACGACACGTCCACCACCGACCCGCCCTGTTGCCGCACACACGTGTGGACCGCCCCCCTATTGAGGAGGGACACACCGCACGAGGCCGCCCAAAACTGGACGGCGCGTCCCCGGACGTTGCAACCGGCGGCCGGGTTGCCCCAGTCCACCGACTTGGCGTTTAGGTCGCCCAACACCACGATCTGGCGTGGCGCCGCCCTCCCTACGACAGCAGTGAGGACTTCGAGGAAATCCTCAAAGTCCGAGAGAGGGCGGTTTGGGGAGAAATACACCCCCACCATCGCTATCTCTCCCCACGCGGCGGCCACGTATCCCGGTCCCCTCTCTAAGAGCGAGAGGGGAGGGGAGTCTGTGGAAGACCGCGCCACCAACGCCACCAAGCCGTCTCGGTCGCCCAGCCAACGGCCAGGGACCGAGTAGGGTTCGGCGACCACCGCCAAGTCCACCAACCACTCAGCCATGGTCTGCATCAGCAGATCCTGGGCTGTCCTGCAGTGGTTGGTGTTCGCCTGAAGGATCCGATGTTCGACCGTGTCCATCAGTCGGACATCGCAACCTCCTCCGCAGCCGCCGCAGGAACGGCGGTGTTAGCGGCAGCAGCAGGCGCAGGCCCGGTCGGCGCCTGCGCTTTGCCACGCTTAGGGGGAGGAATACATTTCCTCCCCTTCATTACGTGGCCTGATCGGCGGCCACTGGCGGCACACACCGCACAGTGCGGCGTGGCGGCCTTGCAGGAGGCGGCTTTGTGGCCCTCCTTGCCGCAGCGGTAGCATGTGTCCGTCCTGTCTACCTTAGACGGACACAGAGGCCTAGTGTGGCCGATGCCGAAGCACCGGAAACAACGCAGAGGCTGGTCCTCGAGTGCCCGGACTGCGCCCGAGCTGAACCCGACTTGAAGCCGTCCTTTCGCAAGGACGGCTTTGGCAGCGGTGATTGGGCACTCGAGGCGAATGGTGCCCATACCACCGCGGCCGGGCCTTATGTCCCGGCCTTGGACCGCCGCGGCGCCACAGCCCCCTACCGCTGCGACCGCCGCCACCACCTCCTCCTTGGTGACGGAGTCATCCAGCTCCGTCACCTCAATGGCCGCCGACTTGACCGGCCGGGCCACCTTGGCAGAGCCCGCGATGACCTCTTGCAGCTTGGCTGCAAAGAGGTCCGCGCGGGCACCCCCTTCGGTCCCCGGGAACTCGAAAATTCGAGCCCCGGCTTGGGTCCGCCGGCAAGACACACTGCCGATCCCCAGTTGGGTGGGATCGGCATTGGCCCGCGCCCGCACCAAAATAGACGCGTACGTCTCCCCGCGCTCCGCAGCCTCCGCGGTGAGCGTTACCACGACGGCCGCGGTTTTTGGGGGGACTAGCTGTCTATTTCCCCTCCCTTTCCCTTTCCCATTTCCCGTACCGGTCGTCTGCGACTGGCTGGGAGCGGTGGTGGCGGGGACGACAGGGACGGCCGTTACCGTCTTCTTCCCTTTGCCCTTCCCCTTACGGACCACTTCCGTCCACTCGTTGGACGGGGTGGTTGAGGGCAGAAGGGCGTCTTCCACCTGGGAGGAGGAGGACGGCCCCGGCTCGCACTGCCTCTTATCCGCCGCAAGCGGCGGTCGGAGGCGTTTCTCGGGCAAGAGCCGGTCCTCGATGCCCGCTAAGCAAGCTCTTGTGAAGGCCCTCTCCTCCATTACAACCTTGCGGATGATATCCTCAAGGTTGGAGGAGGGGCCCTCCACTACAGAGCACGTCTCGGCTAGTTGTGGCCGGGCCGAGGCAGGGCCCTCTGCCACAGGGCTCGCCTTGGCCTGTTGTGGCCGGGCCGCGGCTTCAGCGAGCTTTTGGTGAAGCTGGCTGACCTCCGACTGCAGACAATCTATTCTCGTCTGCAGTTGCCGCGTCTCGTCGGTGGTCGTCCGCTTCACCAACTCAGCGACGATACCACGCAGGCTCGCGGCCCTGCATTTTAGGGCCTTTTGAAATGTGCCCTTTAAGTTGGAGGACTTAGAGGCGACCTCTATGATCCCCTCCTCGTCCTCCTCTGCCATCCTCTGCAGCTCCTCCAGGGACTGGTCCGCGTACAGAACGCGTGACGCACCGTACCCAGACTTGGCCCGGGCAACGTGCGCACGCTTCTCCTTGGCGGCAACCCGCTCCTCCAGCTCTTGCTGGAGCTGCGCCTTCCGGGCCAGGTCCACCTGGCGCTGGGCGTCCGCGAGCCCAACGACGTGGGTATCCGCGGCCGTTGTCGTCGGTTTATTAGCCTTCGACAACGGTTTGGACCCCGAAGCCGAGGAGCTCTCGGACCCACAGCTCCGGAAGACCCGCTTCCGCGAACGAGAGCCGCTCGCATCCGACACTCCAACAACCGAGTCGCTGTCAGACGACTCTGCCCCGCCGAAGTAGCTAGCCGCAGACGGCGCGCGGCTAGACTCTGATGTTGGAGCGTTGGGGTGGCCCTGAGAAGGGCCTTTTGGTTGGCCCTGAGAAGGGCCTTTGGGTTGTCCCTGAGAAGGGCCTTTGGGTTGGCCCTGAGAAGGGCCTTTGGGTTGGCCCTGAGAAGGGCCGTTTGGTTGGCCCTGAGAAGGGCCTTTTGGTTTTAAAAAGCGCCCGCAGGCGTCCCGCGAGGTTTTGGGCATTCCGCAGAATCGTAGTAAAAAGGCAATGAATAAAAAACGCTACGATAGCACAGAGCACTTTGGCCAACCCAGTCTGCCACTCCGTTACGGTGGTCAGAACTGGGCTGTTTCCAGGGGACACGACGTGGACGTAAGCTCTGTGGGGGGGTCCCCCAACCTAACCTTTTTTTTTTTTTTTTTTTTTTTTTTTTTTTTTTTTTTTTTTTTTTTTTTTTTTTTTTTTTTTTTTGACGCTGGGAAAAAATGCATTACGCATACCCTCCCATCGGGGGACGGGAGGGGTATGTGGGACTCCCCGGGTGGACCCGGTATACCCACTAAAACGACCCAGCGCATTCCCGCTTCGTCCGAGTGGCGGGGGACTGGGAAACCGGCACAGCCTTTACTTCCAGTCCTCCGCCGACGATTGCAAGGCAGACCCCTCACACCCTCATGGGTGTGGGGTGTCGGGAATGACCAACGAAGGTGACGGGTGCAATGCGGGCGAAGGCACCCCCGCGCCTGTCACCCGCCCGTCACCATGAAGAGGGAGGGCTCGACGCCTTCTCCCCCTTCTTCGTCTGTGGAGCGGCGCAGCGAGAGGATCATCCTCCCGCGCGCGCTCCGAGAGAGTGCGGTTTGGGGAGAAATACACCCCCACCATCGCTACCTCTCCCCGCGCGGCGGCCACGTATCCCGGTCCCCTCTCTATGAGCGAGAGGGGAGGGGAGTCTGTGGAAGACCGCGCCACCAACGCCACCAAGCCGTCCTGGTCACCCAGCCAACGGCCAGGGACCAAAGAGGGTTCGGCGACCACCGCCAAGTCCACCAACCACTCAGCCATGGTCTGCATCAGCAGATCCTGGGCTGTCCTGCAGTGATTGGTGTTCGCTTGAAGGATGCGATGTTCGACTGTGTCCATCAGTCGGACATCGCACCCTCCTCCGCAACCGCCGCAGGAACGGCGGTGTTAGCGGCAGCAGCAGGCGCAGACCCGGTCGGCGCCTGCACTTTGCCACGCTTAGGGGGAGGAATACACTTCCTCCCCTTCATTACGTGGCCTGATCGGCGGCCACTGGCGGCACACACCGCACAGTGCGGCGTGGTGGCCTTGCAGGAGGCGGCTTTGTGGCCCTCCTTGCCGCAGCGATAGCATGTGTCCGTCCTGTCTACTTTGGACGGACACAGAGGCCTGGTGTGGCCGATGCCGAAGCACCGGAAGCACCGCAGAGGCTGGTCCTCGAGTGCCCGGACTGCGCCCGAGCTGAAACCGACTAGAAGCCGTCCTTTCGCAAGGACGGCTTTGGCAGCGGCGATTGGGCACTCGAGGCGGATGGTGCCCATACCACCGCGGCCGGGCCTTATGTCCCGGCCTTGGATCGCCGCGGCGCCACAGCTCCCTACCGCTGCGACCGCCGCCACCACCTCCTCCTTGGTGACGGAGTCATCTAGCTCCGTCACTTCAATGGCCGCCGACTTGACCGGCCGGGCCACCTTGGCCGAGTCCGCGATTACCTCTTGCAGCTTGGCTGCAAAGAGGTCTGCATGGGCACTCCCTTCTGCCCCCGGGAACTCGAAAATTCGAGCCCCGGCTTGGGTCCGCCGGCAAGACACACTGCCGATCCCCAGTTGGGTAGGATCAGCATTGGCACGCGCCCGCACCAAAATGGACGCGTACGTCTCCCCTCGCTCCGCAGCCTCCGCGGTGAGTGTCACCACGACGGCCGCGGTTTTCGGGGGGACCAGCTTCCCCTTTCCCTTCCATTTCCCCTTCCCCTTTCCCTTGTCGGTCATCTGGGACCGGCTGGGAGTGGTGGTGGCGGGGGCGACAGGGACGGCCGTTGCCGACTTTTTGCCTTTGCCCTTCCCCTTACGGACCACTTCCGTCCACTCGTTGGACGGGGTGGTTGAAGGGAGAAGGGCATCTTCCGCCTGGGAGGAGGAGGGCGGCTCCGGCTCGCACTGCCTCTTATCCGCCGCAAGCGGCGGTCGGAGGCGTTTCTCCGGCAAGAGCCGGTCCTCAATCCCTGCTAAGCAGGCTCTTGTGAAGGCCCTCTCCTCCATTACAACCTTGCGGATGATATCCTCAAGGTTGGAGGAGGGGCCCTCCACCGCAGGGCTTGTCTCGGCTTGTAGTGGCCGGGCCGTGGCTTCAGCTAGCTTCTGATGAAGCTGGCTGACCTCCGATTGCAGGCGATCTATTTTCGCCTGCAGTTGCCGCGTCTCGTCGGTGGCCTTCCGCCGAACCAACTCCGCGACGACACCGCGCATGCTCGCGGCCCGGCACTTGAGGGCCTTCTGAAAGGTCCCCTTTAGGTTGGAGGACTTAGAGGCGACCTCCACAATCTCCCCCTCATCCTCCTCCGCCATTCTCTCCAGCTCGGCCAGAGAGTGGTCCGCGTATAGAACGCGGGACGCACCGTACCCGGACTTGGCCCGGGCAGCATGCGCCCGCTTCTCTTTGGCAGCAACCTGCTCTTCTAGCTCGTGCTGGAGCTGCGCCCGCCGAGCCAGGTCCAACTGGCGTTGGGCATCCGCGAGCCCAACGACATGGGTATCCGCGGCCGCCGTCGGCTTTTTAGCCTTCGGCAGCCTCGTCGACCCCGAGGCCGAGGAGCCCTCGGACCCACCGCTCCGGTGGACCCGCTTCCGCGGACGGGAGTCGTCCGCGTCCGACAAAGTAACAAGTGAGTCGTTGTCAGACGACTCACTCACCCTTCCGAAGAAGCTAGCCGCAGACGGCGCGCGGCTAGTTTCTGACGCCAGAGCGTCGGGGTGGCCCTGAGAAGGGCCCTCTGGTTGGCCCTGAGAAGGGCCTTTGGGTTGGCCCTGAGAAGGGCCTTTTGGTTTTAAAAAGCGCCCGCAGGCGTCCCGCGAGGGTTTGGGCATTCCGCAAAATCGTAGTAAAAAGGCAATGAATAAAATACGCTACGATAGCACAGAGCACTTTGGCCAACCCAGTCTGCCACTCCGTTACGGTGGTCAGAACTGGGCTGTTTCCAGGGGACACGACGTGGACGTAAGCTCTGTGGGGGGGTCCCCCAACCTAACCTAACCTAACCTAACCTAACCTTTTTTTTTTTTTTTTTTTTTTTTTTTTTTTTTTTTTTTTTTTTTGACGCTGGGAAAAAATGCATTACGCATACCCTCCCATCGGGGGACGGGAGGGGTATGTGGGACTCCCCGGGCTGACCCGGTATACCCACTAAAACGACCCAGCGCATTCCCGCTTCGTCCGAGTGGCGGGGGACTGGGAAACCGGCACAGCCTTTACTTCCAGTCCTCCGCCGACGATTGCAAGGCAGACCCCTTACACCCTCACGGGTGTGGGGGGTCGGGAATGACCGACGAAGGTGACGGGTGCAATGCGGGCGAAGGCACCCCCGTGCCTGTCGCCCGCCCGTAACCATGAGGAGGGAGGGCTCGACGCCTTCTCCCCCTTCTTCGTCTGCGGAGCGGCGCAGCGAGAGGATCGTCCTCCCGCGCGCGCTCCGAGAGAGGGCGGTTTGGGGAGAAATACACCCCCACCATCGCTATCTCTCCCCACGCGGCGGCCACGTATCCCGGCCCCCTCTCTAAGAGCGAGAGGGGAGGGGAGTCTGTGGAAGACCGCGCCACCAACGCCACCAAGCCGTCTTGGTCACCCAGCCAACGGCCAGGGACCGAGTAGGGTTCGGCGACCACCGCCAAGTCCACCAACCACTCAGCCATGGTCTGCATCAGCAGATCCTGGGCTGTCCCGCAGTGGTTGGTGTTCGCCTGAAGGATGCGATATTCGACTGTGTCCATCAGTCGGACATCGCACCCTCCTCCGCAGCCGCCGCAGGAACGGCGGTGTTAGCGGCAGCAGCGGGCGCAGGCCCGGTCGGCGCCTGCGCTTTGCCACGCTTAGGGGGAGGAATACACTTCCTCCCCTTCATTACGTGGCCTGATCGGCGGCCACTGGCGGCACACACCGCACAGTGCGGCGTGGCGGCCTTGCAGGAGGCGGCTTTGTGGCCCTCCTTGCCGCAGCGGTAGCATGTGTCCGTCCTGTCTACCTTGGACGGACACAGAGGCCTGGTGTGACCGATGCCGAAGCACCGGAAACACCTCAGAGGCTGGTCCTCGAGTGCCCGGACTGCGCCCGAGCTGAGCCCGACTTGAAGCCGTCCTTTCGCAAGGACGGCTTTGGCAGCGGCGATTGGGCACTCGAGGCGGATGGTGCCCATACCACCGCGGCCGGGCCTTATGTCCCGGCCTTGGACCGCCGCGGCGCCACAGCTCCCTACCGCTGCGACCGCCGCTACCACCTCCTCCTTGGTGACGGAGTCATCTAGCTCCGTCACCTCAATGGCCGCCGACTTGACCGGCCGGGCCACCTTGGCAGAGTCCGCGATGACCTCTTGCAGCTTGGCTGCAAAGAGGTCCGCGTGGGCACCCCCTTCGGCCCCCGGAAACTCGAAAATTCGAGCCCCGGCTTGGGTCCGCCGGCAAGACACACTGCCGATCCCCAGTTGGGTGGGATCGGCATTGGCACGCGCCCGTACCAAAATAGACGCGTACGTCTCCCCACGCTCCGCAGCCTCCGCGGTGAGCGTCACCACGACGGCTGCGGTTTTTGGGGGGACTAGCTGTCTCTTTCCCCTCCCTCTCCCTTTTCCCTTCCCATTTCCCTTACCGGTCATCTGCGACCGGCTCGGAGCGGTGGTGGCGGGGACGACAGGGACGGCTGTTTCCGTCTTCTTCCCTTTGCCTTTCCCCTTACGGACCACTTCCGTCCACTCGTTGGACGGGGTGGTCGAAAGCAGAAGGACGTCTTCCACCTGAGAGGAGGAGGACGGCCCCGGCTCACACTGCCTCTTATCCGCCGCAAGCGGCGGTCGGAGGCGTTTCTCCGGTAAGAGCCGGTCCTCGATGCCTGCTAAGCAGGCTCTTGTGAAGGCCCTCTCCTCCATTACAACCTTGCGGATGATATCCTCAAGGTTGGAGGAGGGGCCCTCCACCGCAAGGCTCGCCTCGGCTTGTAGTGGCCGGGCCGTGGCATCAGCTAGCTTCTGATGAAGCTGGCTGACCTCCGACTGCAACCGATCTATTTTCGCCTGCAGTTGCCGCGTCTCGTCGGTGGCCTTCCGCCGAACCAACTCCGCGACGACACCGCGCATGCTCGCGGCCCGGCTCTTGAGGGCCTTCTGAAAGGTCCCCTTTAGGTTGGAGGACTTAGAGGCGACCTCCACAATCTCCCCCTCGTCCTCCTCTGCCATTCTCTCCAGCTCGGCCAGAGAGTGGTCCGCGTATAGAACGCGGGACGCACCGTACCCGGATCTGGCCCGCGCGACTTGCGCCCGCTTCTCGTTTGCAACGACCCGCTCCTCCAGCTCTTGCTGAAGCTGCGCCCGCCGAGCCAGATCCAACTGGCGTTGGGCGTCCGCGAGCCCAACGACGTGGGTATCCGCGGCCGCCGTCGGCTTTTTAGCCTTCGGCAGCCTCGTCGACCCCGAGCCCGAGGAGCCCTCGGACTCACCGCTCCGGTGGACCCGCTTCCGCGTACGGGAGTCGTCCGCGTCCGACACAGTAACAAGTTCGTCGTCAGACGACTCACTCACCCTTCCGAAGAAGCTAGCCGCAGATGGCGCGCGGCTAGTTTCCGACGCCGAAGCATCAGGGTGGCCCTGAGAAGGGCCTTTTGGTTGGCCCTGAGAAGGGCCTTTGGGTTGGCCCTGAGAAGGGCCTTTTGGTTTTAAAAAGCGCCCGCAGGCGTCCCGCGAGGGTTTAGGCATAGCCTCCGCAGAATCGTAGGTCACACAAGGCAAAGATAAAATACGCTACGAGGTCACAGAGCACTTTGGCCAACCCAGTCTGCCACTCCGTTACGGTGGTCAGAACTGGGCTGTTTCCAGGGGACACGACGTGGACGTAAGCTCTGTGGGGGGGTCCCCCAACCTAACCTAACCTAACCTAACCTAACCTAACCTTTTTTTTTTTTTTTTTTTTTTTTTTTTTTTTTTTTGTCGCTGGGAAAAAAAATGCATTACGCATACCCTCCCATCGGGGGACGGGAGGGGTATGTGGGACTCCCCGGGCGGTCCCGGTATACCCACTAAAACGACCCAGCGCATTCCCGCTTCGTCCGAGTGGCGGGGGACTGGGAAACCGGCACAGCCTTTACTTCCAGTCCTCCGCCGACGATTGCAAGGCAGACCCCCCTCACACCCTCACGGGTGTGGGGGGGTCGGGAATGACCGACGAAGATGACGGGTGCAATGCGGGCGCAGGCACCCCCGTGCCTGTAGCCCGCCCGTCACCATGAGGAGGGAGGGCTCGACGCCTTCTCCCCCTTCTTCGTCTGCGGAGCGGCGCAGCGAGAGGATCGTCCTCCCGCGCGCGCTCCGCCTCCTCCTTCTGCGAGAGTACGTCCTCGCAAAAGGAGGCTACCGCTGACCAGGCCTCCTCGCTCCCCAGCATGGCGTCGACCACGCCGGGAAGCGAGAGGTCCGGTCCGACCACCGCGGTGAGACCGCGGCGCAGCTCGGCCCACGCCGGGCACACCTCGAGGGTGTGCTGCGCCGTGTCCTCCGCCGCGCCGCAGTCGTGGCACGCCGGGGTCTCCTCCCTCCCGATCCGGTGCAGGTGCGATCCGAAGCAGCCGTGCCCGGACAACACCTGCACCAGACGGAAAGAGAGGAAACCGTGGGACCGCTCGAGCCAGCCCTTCAGGACCGGACCGAGCGCGTCCAACGTCCGGCGGCCAAAGGCGGCGTTGGCGAGGTCCTCCGTCCAATGGAGGACGATGGCGTCCTTCGCCTCCTGCCGCACGGCCTCCCGCTCTTCGGCGACAGGGCGCTCCCCGAGCGCCTTCTGGTGCGCCGTCCACTCGTAGACTCTGGCAAGCACCCATGCCTCCAACTCCCAAGGAGGGGTGCCGGCCAGAGCGCACGCCGCCGAAAAGCCCACCGAGCGGTAAGCCCTCGCCACCCGCTGTGCAATGGCCCGCTGGGGCCTGCGGATGGCGGTCGCATTCTCCCTCCTACGGAGGGAGTCCGCCCAGATGGGTGCCCCGTAAAGGGCCATGCTCCGCAAGATACCGGCATAGAGGCGCCGGCATTTCGCCTTGGGCCCCCCCAGGTTTGGGAGGAGCCACGAGAGGGCGTCCGCGGCCTTCAACAGGCGCGTCGACAGCCCGCTGAAATGCGGGCCGAAGCGCCACCTGTCGTCCAGCACCAGACCCAGATATTTCATCTGGGGCTGGACCCCTATACGGACGCCCTCCACGACGATGTGGGCGTCGGGAGGGCAGCGCTGCCGTGGACCGCGAAAGTACACGGCCTCCGTCTTGTGCAGCGCCACCTTCAATCCCAGGCGGCGGATCCTCTCTGCCACCAAGGATCCGCCAGCCGAGGCCAGACAGGCCGCATCCCCGAAGTTCCTCCCCCGGGCAGTGAGGAGAGTGTCATCCGCGTAGCAGATGACACTCGTGCCCGGGAGGAGGGCTCCCCGCAAGAGCCAATTGAACCCGATGTTCCACAAGGGGGGGCCAAGCACCGACCCCTGTGGAACACCGGACTCTGCCCCGTAGCGCCTCACGGTGGCCGTTTTGTCTACGAAGAGGACCTCTCGGTCCTCCAAGTAGCTGGCCAGGAGATCCCGCAGATATTGGGGCACTCCGTGATACCGGAGCGCCTCCAGTATCGTCGAGTGGGGGACGGAGTTGAAGGCGTTGGCAATGTCGAATGACACCGCCAGCACTCCGTCCCCCGCCTCCACCGCCTCCTTCACCTGGCCCTTCACTAGGGACAGCGCGTCGATCGTCGAACGCCCACGGTGGAAACCGTATTGGGCGTCCGATAGATCCGGCCCTACCTCCCGCAAATGGCTTTCCAGCCTCGCGGCGACAATCCCCTCGAACAATTTACCGACCTCATCGAGCAGAACGATGGGCCGGTATGCCGAGGGGGAGTCAACCGGGCGACCCTCCTTTCGGAGGAGGCATAGCTGCCCCTCCTTCCACAGTTTCGGGAACCTCCCAGCCGTAAAACACGCACTGAAGAGGTCCCGGAACCTGTCCTCCATTTGGGAGGCGGCGATCGCCACCACCCGTGCGGGGACGCCGTCCGGTCCGGGGGCGGTCTTCTTTGCGCGGAGGCTCAGAACCCCTACGCAGAATTCCGCCGCCGTCACCGGGGGAACCTCCGCCTCCGGTGGAGCCGCCCCTTGCGGGGGATCCATTGTTGGTGGGGCGAAGTCGGTCCTGCGCGGAAACAGGGACCGGACCACCCCATCCAACAATGCTGGCTCGAGGGTCTCCGACAGTGGGGGACCATAGGGGCGGAGCTGGTTCCGCGCCGCCTTATATGGTCTCCCATAGGGATCCCTGTCGAGACCCTCCAGCATCTCGGCCCTCGCCGAGTCTTGCGCAGCGCCCATTGCAGACTTGAGGGCCTCCGCAGCCTCTCGGTAAGAGTCGTACAGGAGGTCCTCCTCTGCCCGGACTCGGGTTTGGGCACTGCGCCGTCGGCTCCGCGTGTAGGCCCTTCTGGCCGCCACGCAGGTGGCCCGGAGTCCCGCCAGCTCCTCCGTCCACCAGTAGACGGCACGACGGGGAGGCGGACGGCGAGACCGAGGCATGCTGGAGTTGCACACCTCGGTCAAGGACCCCCTGAGCCGGACCGCTGCGGCGTCAACGTCCGGGACCTCCTCGACAGGGGGAGGCGACAGCCAGTCCTGGAGAAAGGCGGCCTCCTTGGCTGCCTCCCGGTCCAGGCGGGTGAGTGCCCACCGCGGGAAGGGAGATTGCTCAGCGCGGGCCGTCCCCCTCCCCTGCCGGGTGGAGATGTCGAACCGCACGTAACGGTGGTCCGACAAGGTCTCCACCAGCTCCACCCGCCAGTTCACGACGCGGGCGGCCAGCGCGGGGGTGGCAAACGACACGTCCACCACCGACCCGCCCTGTTGCCGCACACACGTGTGGACCGCCCCCCTGTTGAGAAGGGACACACCGCACGAGGCCGCCCAAAACTGGACGGCGCGTCCCCGGACGTTGCAACCGGCGGCGGGGTTGCCCCAGTCCACCGACTTGGCGTTTAGGTCGCCCAACACCACGACCTGGCGTGGCGCCGCCCTCCCTACGACAGCAGTGAGGACTTCAAGGAAATCCTCAAAGTCCGAGAGAGGGCGGTTTGGGGAGAAATACACCCCCACCATCGCTATCTCTCCCCACGCGGCGGCCACGTATCCCGGTCCCCTCTCTAAGAGCGAGAGGGGAGGGGAGTCTGTGGAAGACCGCGCCACCAACGCCACCAAGCCGTCTCGGTCGCCCAGCCAACGGCCAGGGACCGAGTAGGGTTCGGCGACCACCGCCAAGTCCACCAACCACTCAGCCATGGTCTGCATCAGCAGATCCTGGGCTGTCCTGCAGTGGTTGGTGTTCGCCTGAAGGATGCGATGTTCGACTGTGTCCATCAGTCGGACATCGCAACCTCCTCCGCAGCCGCCGCAGGAACGGCGGTGTTAGCGGCAGCAGCAGGCGCAGGCCCGGTTGGCGCCTGCGCTTTGCCACGCTTAGGGGGAGGAATACACTTCCTCCCCTTCATTACGTGGCCTGATCGGCGGCCACTGGCGGCACACACCGCACAGTGCGGCGTGGCGGCCTTGCAGGAGGCGGCTTTGTGGCCCTCCTTGCCGCAGCGGTAGCATGTGTCCGTCCTGTCTACCTTAGACGGACACAGAGGCCTGGTGTGGCCGATGCCGAAGCACCGGAAACAACGCAGAGGCTGGTCCTCGAGTGCCCGGACTGCGCCCGAGCTGAACCCGACTTGAAGCCGTCCCTTCGCAAGGACGGCTTTGGCAGCGGCGATTGGGCACTCGAGGCGGATTGTGCCCATACCACCGCGGCCGGGCCTTATGTCCCGGCCTTGGACCGCCGCGGCGCCACAGCCCCCTACCGCTGCGACCGCCGCCACCACCTCCTCCTTGGTGACGGAGTCATCCAGCTCCGTCACCTCAATGGCCGCCGACTTGACCGGCCGGGCCACCTTGGCAGAGTCCGCGATGACCTCTTGCAGCTTGGCTGCAAAGAGGTCCGCGCGGGCTCCCCCTTCGGTCCCCGGGAACTCGAAAATTCGAGCCCCGGCTTGGGTCCGCCGGCAAGACACACTGCCGATCCCCAGTTGGGTGGGATCGGCATTGGCCCGCGCCCGCACCAAAATAGACGCGTACGTCTCCCCGCGCTCCGCAGCCTCCGCGGTGAGCGTCACCACGACGGCCGCGGTTTTTGGGGGGACTAGGTGTCTATTTCCCCTCCCTTTCCCTTTCCCATTTCCCGTACCGGTCGTTTGCGACTGGCTGGGAGCGGTGGTGGCGGGGACGACAGGGACGGCCGTTACCGTCTTCTTCCCTTTGCCCTTCCCCTTACGGACCACTTCCGTCCACTCGTTGGACGGGGTGGTTGAAGGCAGAAGGGCGTCTTCCACCTGGGAGGAGGAGGACGGCCCCGGCTCGCACTGCCTCTTATCCGCCGCAAGCGGCGGTCGGAGGCGTTTCTCGGGCAAGAGCCGGTCCTCGATGCCCGCTAAGCAGGCTCTTGTGAAGGCCCTCTCCTCCATTACAACCTTGCGGATGATATCCTCAAGGTTGGAGGAGGGGCCCTCCACTACAGAGCACGTCTCGGCTAGTTGTGCCCGGGCCGAGGCAGGGCCCTCTGCCACAGGGCTCGCCTTGGCCTGTTGTGGCCGGGCCGCGGCTTCAGCGAGCTTTTGGTGAAGCTGGCTGACCTCCGACTGCAGACAATCTATTCTCGCCTGCAGTTGCCGCGTCTCGTCGGTGGTCGTCCGCTTCACCAACTCAGCGACTACACCACGCAGGCTCGCGGCCCTGCATTTTAGGGCCTTTTGAAACGTGCCCTTTAAGTTGGAGGACTTAGAGGCGACCTCTATGATCCCCTCCTCGTCCTCCTCTGCCATCCTTTGCAGCTCCTCCAGGGACTGGTCCGCGTACAGAACGCGTGACGCACCGTACCCAGACTTGGCCCGGGCAACGTGCGCACGCTTCTCCTTGGCGGCAACCCGCTCCTCCAGCTCTTGCTGGAGCTGCGCCTTCCGGGCCAGGTCCACCTGGCGCTGGGCGTCCGCGAGCCCAATGACGTGGGTATCCGCGGCCGTTGTCGTCGGCTTTTGAGCCTTCGACAATGGTTTGGACCCCGAAGCCGAGGAGCTCTCGGACCCACAGCTTCGGAAGACCCTCTTCCGCGATCGAGAGCCACTCGCATCCAACCCTCCAACAACCGAGTCGCTGTCAGACGACTCTGCCCCGCCGAAGTAGCTAGCCGCAGACGGCGCGCGGCTACACTCTGATGTTGGAGCGTCAGGGTGGCCCTGAGAAGGGCCTTTTGGTTGGCCCTGAGAAGGGCCTTTTGGTTGGCCCTGAGAAGGGCCTTTGGGTTGGCCCTGAGAAGGGCCTTTTGGTTGGCCCTGAGAAGGGCCGTTTGGTTGGCCCTGAGAAGGGCCTTTTGGTTTTAAAAAACGCCCGCAGGCGTCCCGCGAGGGTTTGGGCATTCCGCAGACTCGTACTATAAAGGCAATGAATAAAATGAGCTACGAGAGCACAGAGCACTTTGGCCAACCCAGTCTGCCACTCCGTTACGGTGGTCAGAACTGGGCTGTTTCCAGGGGACACGACGTGGACGTAAGCTCTGTGGGGGGGTCCCCCAACCTAACCTAACCTAACCTTTTTTTTTTTTTTTTTTTTTTTTTTTTGTCGCTGGGAAAAAATGCATTACGCATACCCTCCCATCGGGGGACGGGAGGGGTATGTGGGACTCCCCGGGCGGACCCGGTATACCCACTAAAACGACCCAGCGCATTCCCGCTTCGTCCGAGTGGCGGGGGACTGGGAAACCGGCACAGCCTTTACTTCCAGTCCTCCGCCGACGATTGCAAGGCAGACCCCCCTCACACCCTCATGGGTGTGGGGGGGTCGGGAATGACCGACGAAGATGACGGGTGCAATGCGGGCGCAGGCACCCCCGTGCCTGTAGCCCGCCCGTCACCATGAGGAGGGAGGGCTCGACGCCTTCTCCCCCTTCTTCGTCTGCGGAGCGGCGCAGCGAGAGGATCGTCCTCCCGCGCGCGCTCCGCCTCCTCCTTCTGCGAGAGTACGTCCTCGCAAAAGGAGGCTACCGCTGACCAGGCCTCCTCGCTCCCCAGCATGGCGTCGACCACGCCGGGAAGCGAGAGGTCCGGTCCGACCACCGCGGTCAGACCGCGGCGCAGCTCGGCCCACGCCGGGCACACCTCGAGGGTGTGCTGCGCCGTGTCCTCCGCCGCGCCACAGTCGTGGCACGCCGGGGTCTCCTCCCTCCCGATCCGGTGCAGGTGCGATCCGAAGCAGCCGTGCCCGGACAACACCTGCACCAGACGGAAAGAGAGGAAACCGTGGGACCGCTCGAGCCAGCCCTTCAGGACCGGACCGAGCGCGTCCAACGTCCAGCGGCCAAAGGCAGCAACCTAACCTAACCTAACCTAACCTAACCTTTTTTTTTTTTTTTTTTTTTTTTGTTTGCGCTGGGAAAAAATGCATTACGCATACCCTCCCATCGGGGGATGGGGGGGTTATGTGGGACTCCCCGGTCTAACCCGGTATACCCACTAAAACGACCCAGCGACATTCCCGCTTCGTCTTAGTGGCGGGGGACTGGGAAACCGGCACAGCCTTTACGTCCAGTCCTCCGCCGACGATTGCCCTTCATGGCGGACCCCTCACACCCTCCCCGTAGGGAGGGGGACGGGCCCGGGAATGACCGACGAAGGTGGTGACGGGTGCAATGCGGGCGAAGGCACCCCCGCGCCTGTCGCCCGCCCGTCACCATGAGGAGGAAGGGCTCGACGCCTTCTCCCCCTTCTTCGTCTGCGGAGCGGCGCAGCGAGAGGATCGTCCTCCCACGCGCGCTCCGAGAGAGGGCGGTTTGGGGAGAAATACACCCCCACCATCGCTATCTCTCCCCACGCGGTGGCCACGTATCCCGGTCCCCTCTCTAAGAGCGAGAGGGGAGGGGAGTCTGTGGAAGACCGCGCCACCAACGCCACCAAGCCGTCCCGGTCGCCCAGCCAACGGCCAGGGACCGAGTAGGGTTTGGCGACCACCGCCAAGTCCACCAACCACTCAGCCATGGTCTGCATCAGCAGATCCTGGGCTGTCCTGCAGTGGTTGGTGTTCGCTTGAAGGATACGATGTTCGACTGTGTCCATCAGTCGGACATCGCACCGTCCTCCGCAGCCGCCACAGGAACGGCGGTGTTAGCGGCAGCAGCAGGCGTAGGCCCGGTCTGCGCCTGCGCTTTGCCACGCTTAGGGGGAGGAATACACTTCCTCCCCTTCATTACGTGGCCTGATCGGCAGCCACTGGCGGCACACACCGCACAGTGCGGCGTGGCGGCCTTGCAGGAGGCGGCTTTGTGGCCCTCCTTGCCGCAGCGGTAGCATGTGTCCGTCCTGTCTACTTTGGACGGACACAGAGGCCTGGTGTGGCCGATGCCGAAGCACCGGAAGCACCGCAGAGGCTGGTCCTCGAGTGCCCGGACTGCGCCCGAGCTGAACCCGACTTGAAGCCGTCCTTTTGCAAGGACGGCTTTGGCAGCGGCGATTGGGCACTCGAGGCGAATGGTGCCCATACCACCGCGGCCGGGCCTTATGTCCCGGCCTTGGACCGCCGCGGCGCCACAGCCCCCTACCGCTGCGACCGCCGCCACCACCTCTTCCTTGGTGACGGAGTCATCTAGCTCCGTCACCTCAATGGCCGCCGACTTGACCGGCCGGGCCACCTTGGCTGAGTCCGCGATGACCTCCTGCAGCTTGGCTGCAAAGAGGTCCGCGCGGGCACCCCCTTCGGCCCCCGGGAACTCGAATATTCGAGCCCCGGCTTGGGTCCGCCGGCAAGTTACACTGCCGATCCCCAGTTGGGTAGGATCGGCATTGGCACGCGCCCGCACCAAAATGGACGCGTACGTCTCCCCTCGCTCCGCAGCCTCCGCGGTGAGGGTCACCACGACGGCCGCGGTTTTCGGGGGGACCAGCTTCCCCTTTCCCTTCCCTTTCGCCTTCCCCTTTCCCTTGTCGGTCGCCTGTGACTGGCTGGGAGCGGTGGTGGCGGGGACGACAGTGACGGCCGTCGCCGACTTCTTGCCTTTGCCCTTCCCCTTACGGACCACTTCCGTCCACTCGTTGGACGGGGTGGTTGAAGGGAGAAGGGCATCTTCCGCCTGGGAGGAGGAGGACGGCCCCGGCTCGCACTGCCTCTTATCCGCCGCAAGCGGCGGTCGGAGGCGTTTCTCCGGCAAGAGCCGGTCCTCAATCCCTGCTAAGCAGGCTCTTGTGAAGGCCCTCTCCTCCATTACAACCTTGCGGATTATATCCTCAAGGTTGGGGGAGGGGCCCTCCACCGCAGGGCTCGTCTCGGCTTGTAGTGGCCGGGCTGTGGCTTCAGCCAGCTTCTGATGAAGCTGGCTGACCTCCGACTGCAGGCGATCTATTTTCGCCTGCAGTTGCTGCGTCTCGTCGGTGGCCTTCCGCCGGATCAACTCCGCGACGACACCGCGCATGCTCGCGGCCCGGCTCTTGAGGGCCTTCTGAAAGGTCCCCTTTAGGTTGGAGGACTTAGAGGCGACCTCCACAATCTCCTCCTCGTCCTCCTCTGCCATTTTCTCCAGCTCGGCCAGAGAATGGTCCGCGTATACAACTCGGGACGCACCGTACCCGGATCTGGCCCGTGCGACTTGCGCCCGCTTCTCCTTCGCAACAACCCGCTCCTCCAGTTCTTGCTGAAGCTGTGCCCGCCGAGCCAGGTCCAACTGGCGTTGGGCGTCCGCGAGCCCAACGACATGGGTGTCCGCGGCCGCCGTCGGCTTTTTAGCCTTCGGCAACTTCGTCGACCCCGAGGCCGAGGAGCCCTCGGACCCACCGCTCCGGTGGACCCGCTTCCGCGAACGAGAGTCGTCCGCTTCCGACATAGTAACAAGTGAGTCGTTGTCGGACGACTCACTCGCCCCTCCGAAATAGCTAGCCGCAGACGGCGCGCGGCTTATCTCTGACACCGGAGCGTCGGGGTTGCCCTGAGAAGGGCCCTCTAGTTGGCCCTGAGAAGGGCCTTTGGGTTGGCCCTGAGAAGGGCCTTTTTGTTTTAAAAATCGCCCGCAGGCGCCCCGCGTAGGTTTTGGCATAGCCTCCGCAGGTTCGTAGTCAACAACGCAATAGAATAAAATGAGCTACGAAGTCACAGTGCACTTTGGCCAACCCAGTCTGCCACTCCGTTACGGTGGTCAAACTGGGTCGTTTCCAGGGGACGCGACGTGGACGCAAGCACTGTGGGGGGGTCCCCCAACCTAACCTAACCTAACCTAACCTAACCTAACCTTTTTTTTTTTTTTTTTTTTTTTTCTCGATGTGGAAATCCTCAATGGATGTCCTCCGCCCTGGGGAGAGCGGAGGGGTCTGTCAGACTCGTACTGACTAAAACCACACCGGTGTTCCCTCGCACACTTGCGTCGGGGGGCAGCGGGAACTGATGCGACTTCCGCTGCCCCAGACTAGTGCTGGCCCGCTTGACCTGCGGGCCTCATCCCGGGGGGAGTGAGGTGTAAGACTCCCCCCGCTACGTCATGAGAGGCGCGCGTGGAACACAACGCGCCGCCGTCTCGGGTCCATTGTAATAGGGGGCGACGGATGTCCCCGAATCCGTCGCCCCTGGACCAATTTAGGGGGGCCGGAAGAGGGCATTGTCAGCCCTCTGCCGACGCCCGGCGCGTCTGCTGCGGGATGGGTGGGGGTTCGTCACCTCCCTTTCCCTTTCCGCAGCTTCCTTCTGCGACATGACGGTTTCGCAGAAGGACATCACCGCGTCCCAGGACTCTGCGCTGTCGACCATCGAGCGAGCGACGGCCGGCAGCGACAGGTCTCCTCCAACCTCTGTAACGAGGGCATGGCGCGGCTCATCCCACGCGGCACACTCAGCCAGCGTATGCCGCGCCGTATCCTCCGTACAGTGGACGCAGTGATGGCACCGGGCGTCCGGCTCCCTGCCCAAGCGACACAGGTACTTCCCGAAGCAGCCGTGCCCCGAGAGCACTTGCGTCGCCCTAAACGTCAGGGAGCCGTGCTTCCTCCCGAGCCAGTCGTCGAGTACTGGCCGGATCGCCTCAATTGTGTCGAGGCCGGCGGTGGGGAGCTCTAGCCTCCCCCGCCATTCCGTCACCATGACCTGTTGGAGCTGAGACCGGTACACTGTTATTTGTCGCTGCACCAGCCCCTCGCCCCGATGTTTGGCCTCCTCGCGCCACTGGTATAGTGTCGCGAGGGTCTTCGCCTCCAGGTCCCACGGCGGGGATCCGGCCAGTAACCTAACCTAACCTAACCTAACCTAACCTAACCTAACCTTTTTTTTTTTTTTTTTTTTTTTTGACGCTGGGAAAAAATGCATTACGCATACCCTCCCATCGGGGGATGGGAGGGGTATGTGGGACTCCCCGGGCGAACCCAGTATACCCACTAAAACGACCCAGCGCATTCCCGCTTCGTCCGAGGTGGCGGGGGACTGGGAAACCGGCACAGCCTTTACTTCCAGTCCTCCGCCGACGATTGCAAGGCAGACCCCTCACACCCTCACGGGTGTGGGGGTGTCGGGAATGACCGACGAAGGTGACGGGTGCAATGCGGGCGAAGGTACCCCCGCGCCTGTCGCCCGCCCGTCACCATGAGGAGGGAGGGCTCGACGCCTTCTCCCCCTTCTTCGTCTGCGGAGCGGCGCAGCGAGAGGATCGTCCTCCCGCGCGCGCTCCGAGAGAGGGCGGTTTGGGGAGAAATACACCACCACCATCGCTATCTCTCCCCACGCGGCGGCCACGTATCCCGGTCCCCTCTCTAAGAGCGAGAGGGGAGGGGAGTCTGTGGAAGACCGCGCCACCAACGCCACCAAGCCGTCCCGGTCGCCCAGCCAACGGCCAGGGACCGAGTAGGGTTCGGCAACCACCGCCAAGTCCACCAACCACACAGCCATGGTCTGCATCAGCAGATCCTGGGCTGTCCTGCAGTGGTTGGTGTTCGCTTGAAGGATGCGATGTTCGACTGTGTCCATCAGTCGGACATCGCACCCTCCTCCGCAGCCGCCGCAGGAACGGCGGTGTTAGCGGCAGCAGCAGGCGCAGGCCCGGTCGGCGCCTGCGCTTTGCCACGCTTAGGGGGAGGAATACACTTCCTCCCCTTCATTACGTGGCCTGATCGGCGGCCACTGGCGGCACACACCGCACAGTGCGGCGTGGCGGCCTTGCAGGAGGCGGCTTTGTGGCCCTCCTTGCCGCAGCGATAGCATGTGTCCGTCCTGTCTACTTTGGACGGACACAGAGGCCTGGTGTGGCCGATGCCGAAGCACCGGAAGCACCGCAGAGGCTGGTCCTCGAGTGCCCGGACTGCGCCCGAGCTGAAACCGACTAGAAGCCGTCCTTTCGCAAGGACGGCTTTGGCAGCGGCGATTGGGCACTCGAGGCGGATGGTGCCCATACCACCGCGGCCGGGCCTTATGTCCCGGCCTTGGATCGCCGTGGCGCCACAGCTCCCTACCGCTGCGACCGCCGCCACCACCTCCTCCTTGGTGACGGAGTCATCTAGCTCCGTCACCTCAATGGCCGCCGACTTGACCGGCCGGGCCACCTTGGCCGAGTCCGCGATGACCTCTTGCAGCTTGGCTGCAAAGAGGTCTGCATGGGCACTCCCTTCTGCCCCCGGGAACTCGAAAATTCGAGCCCCGGCTTGGGTCCGCCGGCAAGACACACTGCCGATCCCCAGTTGGGTGGGATCAGCATTGGCACGCGCCCGCACCAAAATGGACGCGTACGTCTCCCCTCGCTCCGCAGCCTCCGCGGTGAGTGTCACCACGACGGCCGCGGTTTTCGGGGGGACCAGCTTCCCCTTTCCCTTCCATTTCCCCTTCCCCTTTCCCTTGACGGTCGCCTGTGACTGGCTGGGAGCGGTGGTGACGGGGACGACAGGGACGGCCGTCGCCGACTTCTTGCCTTTGCCCTTCCCCTTACGGACCACTTCCGTCCACTCGTTGGACGGGGTGGTTGAAGGAAGAAGGGCATCTTCCGCCTGGGAGGAGGAGGACGGCCCCGGCTCGCACTGCCTCTTATCCGCCGCAAGCGGTGGTCGGAGGCGTTTCTCCGGCAAGAGCCGGTCCTCAATTCCTGCTAAGCAGGCTCTTGTGAAGGCCCTCTCTTCCATTACAACCTTGCGGATGATATCCTCAAGGTTGGAGGAGGGGCCCTCCGCCGCAATGCTCGTCTCGGCTTGTAGTGGCCGGGCCGTGGCTTCGGCCAGCTTCAGATGAAGCTGGCTGACCTCCGACTGCAGGCCATCTATTTTTGCCTGCAGTTGCCGCGTCTCGTCGGTGGTCTTCCGCCGGACCAGCTCCGCGACAACACCGCGCATGCTCGCGGCCCTGCTTTTGAGGGCCTTCTGAAAGGTCCCCTTTAGGTTGGAGGACTTAGAGGCGACCTCCACAATCTCCTCCTCGTCCTCCTCCGCCATTTTCTCCAGCTCGGCTAGAGAATGGTCCGCGTATAGAACCCGGGACGCACCATACCCGGACTTGGCCCGGGCGGCGTGCGCCCGCTTCTCCTTGGCAGCAACCCGCTCCTCCAGCTCTTGCTGGAGTTGCGCCCGCCGAGCCAGGTCCAACTGGCGTTGGGCGTCCGCGAGCCCAACGACATGGGTATCCGCGGCCGCCGTCGGCTTTTTAGCCTTCGGCAGCCTGGTCGACCCCGAGGCCGAGGAGCCCTCGGACCCACCGCTCCGATAGACCCGCTTCCGCGAACGGGAATCGTCCGCGTCCGACATAGTAACAAGTGAGTCGTTGTCAGACGACTCACTCACCCTTCCGAAGAAGCTAGCTGCAGACGGCGCGCGGCTAGTTTCTGACGCCGGAGCGTCGAGATGGCCCTGAGAAGGGCCCTCTGGTTGGCCCTGAGAAGGGCCTTTGGGTTGGCCCTGAGAAGGGCCTTTTGGTTTTAAAAAGCGCCCGCAGGCGTCCCGCGAGGGTTTAGGCATAGCCTCCGCAGGATCGTAGGTTCAACAAGGCAAAGATAAAATACGCTACGAGAGCACAGAGCACTTTGGCCAACCCAGTCTGCCACTCCGTTACGGTGGTCAGAACTGGGCTGTTTCCAGGGGACACGACGTGGACGTAAGCTCTGTGGGGGGGTCCCCCAACCTAACCTAACCTAACCTTTTTTTTTTTTTTTTTTTTTTTTTTTTTGTCGCTGGGAAAAAATGCATTACGCATACCCTCCCATCGGGGGACGGGAGGGGTATGTGGGACTCCCCGGGCGGACCCGGTATACCCACTAAAACGACCCAGCGCATTCCCGCTTCGTCCGAGTGGCGGGGGACTGGGAAACCGGCACAGCCTTTACTTCCAGTCCTCCGCCGACGATTGCAAGGCAGACCCCCCTCACACCCTCACGGGTGTGGGGGGGTCGGGAATGACCGACGAAGATGACGGGTGCAATGCGGGCGCAGGCACCCCCGTGCCTGTAGCCCGCCCGTCACCATGAGGAGGGAGGGCTCGACGCCTTCTCCCCCTTCTTCGTCTGCGGAGCGGCGCAGCGAGAGGATCGTCCTCCCGCGCGCGCTCCGCCTCCTCCTTCTGCGAGAGTACGTCCTCGCAAAAGGAGGCTACCGCTGACCAGGCCTCCTCGCTCCCCAGCATGGCGTCGACCACGCCGGGAAGCGAGAGGTCCGGTCCGACCACCGCGGTCAGACCGCGGCGCAGCTCGGCCCACGCCGGGCACACCTCGAGGGTGTGCTGCGCCGTGTCCTCCGCCGCGCCGCAGTCGTGGCACGCCGGGGTCTCCTCCCTCCCGATACGGTGCAGGTGCGATCCGAAGCAGCCGTGCCCGGACAACACCTGCACCAGACGGAAAGAGAGGAAACCGTGGGACCGCTCGAGCCAGCCCTTCAGGACCGGACCGAGCGCGTCCAACGTCCGGCGGCCAAAGGCGGCGTTGGCGAGGTCCTCCGTCCAATGGAGGACGATGGCTTCCTTCGCCTCCTGCCGCACGGCCTCCCGCTCTTCGGCGACGGGGCGCTCCCCGAGCGCCTTCCGGTGCGCCGTCCACTCGTACACTCTGGCAAGCACCCATGCCTCCAACTCCCAAGGAGGGGTGCCGGCCAGAGCGCACGCCGCCGAAAAGCCCACCGAGCGGTAAGCCCTCGCCACCCGCTGTGCAATGGCCCGCTGGGGCCTACGGATGGCGGTCGCATTCTCCCTCCTATGGAGGGAGTCCGCCCAGATGGGTGCCCCGTAAAGGGCCATGCTCCGCAAGATACCGGCATAGAGGCGCCGGCATTTCGCCTTGGGCCCCCCCAGGTTTGGGAGGAGCCACGAGAGGGCGTCCGCGGCCTTCAACAGGCGCGTCGACAGCCCGCTGAAGTGCGGGCCGAAGCGCCACCTGTCGTCCAGCACCAGCCCCAGATATTTCATCTGGGGCTGGACCCCTATACGGACGCCCTCCACGACGATGTGGGCGTCGGGAGGGCAGCGCTGCCGTGGACCGCGAAAGTACACGGCCTCCGTCTTGTGCAGCGCCACCTTCAATCCCAGGCGGCGGATCCTCTCTGCCACCAAGGATCCGCCAGCCGAGGCCAGACAGGCCGCATCCCTGAAGTTCCTCCCCCGGGCAGTGAGGAGAGTGTCGTCCGCGTAGCAGATGACACTCGTGCCCGGGAGGAGGGCTCCCCGCAAGAGCCAGTTGAACCCGATGTTCCACAAGGGGGGGCCAAGCACCGACCCCTGTGGAACACCGGACTCTGCCCCGTAGCGCCTCACGGTGGCCGTTTTGTCTACGAAGAGGACCTCTCGGTCCTCCAAGTAGCTGGCCAGGAGATCCCGCAGATATTTGGGCACTCCGTGATACCGGAGCGCCTCCAATATCGTCGAGTGGGGGACGGAGTTGAAGGCGTTGGCAATGTCGAATGACACCGCCAGCACTCCGTCCCCCGCCTCCACCGCCTCCTTCACCTGGCCCTTCAGTAGGGCCAGCGCGTCGATCGTCGAACGCCCACGGCGGAAACCGTATTGGGCGTCCGACAGATCCGGCCCTACCTCCCGCAAATGGCTGTCCAGCCTCCCGGCGACAATCCCCTCGAACAATTTACCGACCTCATCGAGCAGAACGATGGGCCGGTATGCCGAGGGGGAGTCCACCGGGCGTCCCTCCTTTCGGAGGAGGCATAGCTGCCCCTCCTTCCACAGTTTCGGGAACCTCCCAGCCGTAAAACACGCACTGAAGAGGTCCCGAAACCTGTCCTCCATTTGGGAGGCGGCGATCGCCACCACCCGTGCGGGGACGCCGTCCGGTCCGGGGGCTGTCTTCTTTGCGCGAAGGCTCAGAACCCCTGCGCAGAGTTCCACCGCCGTCACCGGGGGGACCTCCGCCTCCGGTGGAGCCGCCCCTTGCGGGGGATCCATTGTTGGTGGGACGAAGTCGGTCTTGCGCGGAAACAGGGACCGGACCACCCCATCCAACAATGCTGGCTCAAGGGTCTCCGACAGTGGGGGACCATAGGGGCGGAGCTGATTCCGCGCCGCCTTATATGGTCTCCCATAGGGATCCCTGTCGAGACCCTCCAGCATCTCGGCCCTCGCCGAGTCTTGCGCAGCGCCCATTGCAGACTTGAGGGCCTCCGCAGCCTCTCGGTAAGAGGCGTACAGGCGGTCCTCCTCTGCCCGGACTCGGTTTTGGGCACTGCGCCGTCGGCTCCGCGTGTAGGCCCTTCTGGCCGCCACGCAGGTGGCCCGGAGTCCCGCCAGCTCCTCCGTCCACCAGTAGACGGCACGACGGGGAGGCGGACGGCGAGACCGAGGCATGCTGGAGTTGCACACCTCGGTCAAGGACCCCCTGAGCCGGACCGCTGCGGCGTCAACGTCCGGGACCTCCTCGACTGGGGGAGGCGACAGCCAGTCCTGGAGAAAGGCGGCCTCCTTTGCTGCCTCCCGGTCCAGGCGGGTGAGTGCCCACCGCGGGAAGGGAGATTGCCCAGCGCGGGCCGTCCCCCTCCCCTGCCGGGTGGAGATGTCGAACCGCACGTAACGGTGGTCCGACAAGGTCTCCACCAGCTCCACCCGCCAGTTCACGACGCGGGCGGCCAGCGCGGGGGTGGCAAACGACACGTCCACCACCGACCCGCCCTGTTGCCGCACACACGTGTGGACCGCCCCCCTGTTGAGAAGGGACACACCGCACGAGGCCGCCCAAAACTGGACGGCGCGTCCCCGGACGTTGCAACCGGCGGCCGGGTTGCCCCAGTCCACCGACTTGGCGTTTAGGTCGCCCAACACCACGACCTGGCGTGGCGCCGCCCTCCCTACGACAGCAGTGAGGACTTCCAGGAAATCCTCAAAGTCCGAGAGAGGGCGGTTTGGGGAGAAATACACCCCCACCATCGCTATCTCTCCCCACGCGGCGGCCACGTATCCCGGTCCCCTCTCTAAGAGCGAGAGGGGAGGGGAGTCTGTGGAAGACCGCGCCACCAACGCCACCAAGCCGTCTCGGTCGCCCAGCCAACGGCCAGGGACCGAGTAGGGTTCGGCGACCACCGCCAAGTCCACCAACCACTCAGCCATGGTCTGCATCAGCAGATCCTGGGCTGTCCTGCAGTGGTTGGTGTTCGCCTGAAGGATGCGATGTTCGACTGTGTCCATCAGTCGGACATCGCAACCTCCTCCGCAGCCGCCGCAGGAACGGCGGTGTTAGCGGCAGCAGCAGGCGCAGGCCCGGTCGGCGCCTGCGCTTTGCCACGCTTAGGGGGAGGAATACACTTCCTCCCCTTCATTACGTGGCCTGATCGGCGGCCACTGGCGGCACACACCGCACAGTGCGGCGTGGCGGCCTTGCAGGAGGCGGCTTTGTGGCCCTCCTTGCCGCAGCGGTAGCATGTGTCCGTCCTGTCTACCTTAGACGGACACAGAGGCCTGGTGTGGCCGATGCCGAAGCACCGGAAACAACGCAGAGGCTGGTCCTCGAGTGCCCGGACTGCACCCGAGCTGAACCCGACTTGAAGCCGTCCTTTCGCAAGGACGGCTTTGGCAGCGGCGATTGGGCACTCGAGGCGGATTGTGCCCATACCACCGCGGCCGGGCCTTATGTCCCGGCCTTGGACCGCCGCGGCGCCACAGCCCCCTACCGCTGCGACCGCCGCCACCACCTCCTCCTTGGTGACGGAGTCATCCAGCTCCGTCACCTCAATGGCCGCCGACTTGACCGGCCGGGCCACCTTGGCAGAGTCCGCGATGACCTCTTGCAGCTTGGCTGCAAAGAGGTCCGCGCGGGCTCTCCCTTCGGTCCCCGGGAACTCGAATATTCGAGCCCCGGCTTGGGTCCGCCGGCAAGACACACTGCCGATCCCCAGTTGGGTGGGATCGGCATTGGCACGCGCCCGTACCAAAATAGACGCGTACGTCTCCCCGCGCTCCGCAGCCTCCGCGGTGAGCGTCACCACGACGGCCGCGGTTTTTGGGGGTACTAGGTGTCTATTTCCCCTCCCTTTCCCTTTCCCATTTCCCGTACCGGTCGTCTGCGACTGGCTGGGAGCGGTGGTGGCGGGGACGACAGGGACGGCCGTTACCGTCTTCTTCCCTTTGCCCTTCCCCTTACGGACCACTTCCGTCCACTCGTTGGACGGGGTGGTTGAAGGCAGAAGGGCATCTTCCGCCTGGGAGGAGGAGGACGGCCCTGGCTCGCACTGCCTCTTATCCGCCGCAAGCGGCGGTCGGAGGCGTTTCTCGGGCAAGAGCCGGTCCTCGATGCCCGCTAAGCAGGCTCTTGTGAAGGCCCTCTCCTCCATTACAACCTTGCGGATGATATCCTCAAGGTTGGAGGAAGGGCCCTCCACTACAGGGCTCGTCTCGGCTAGTTGTGGCCGGGCCGAGGCAGGGCCCTCTGCCACAGAGCACGCCTTGGCCTGTTGTGGCCGGGCCGTGACTTCAGCGAGCTTCTGGTGAAGCTGGCTGACCTCCGACTGCAGACAATTTATTCTCGCCTGCAGTTGCCGCGTCTCGTCGGTGGTCGTCCGCTTCACCAACTCATCGACGACACCACGCAGGCTCGCGGCCCTGCACTTCAGGGCCTTTTGAAAAGTGCCCTTTAAGTTGGAGGACTTAGAGGCGACCTCTATGATCCCCTCCTCGTCCTCCTCCGCCATCCTCTGCAGCTCCTCCAGAGACTGGTCCGCGTACAGAACGCGTGACGCACCGTACCCGGACTTGGCCCGGGCGACGTGCGCACGCTTTTCCTTGGCGGCAACCCGCTCCTCCAGCTCTTGCTGGAGCTGCGCCTTCCGGGCCAGGTCCACCTGGCGCTGGGCGTCCGCGAGCCCAACGACGTGGGTATCCGCGGCCGTTGTCGTCGGCTTTTGAGCCTTCGACAACGGTTTGGACCCCGAAGCCGAGGAGCTCTCGGACCCACAGCTCCGGAAGACCCGCTTCCGCGATCGAGAGCCGCTCGCATCCGACACTCCAACAACTGAGTCGCTGTCAGACGACTCTGCCCCGCCGAAGTAGCTAGCCGCAGACGGCGCGCGGCTAGGCTCTGATGTTGGAGCGTCGGGGTGGCCCTGAGAAGGGCCTTTTGGTTGGCCCTGAGAAGGGCCTTTGGGATGGCCCTGAGAAGGGCCTTTTGGTTGGCCCTGAGAAGGGCCTTTGGGTTGGCCCTGAGAAGGGCCTTTTGGTTTTAAAAAGCGCCCGCAGGCGTCCCGCGAGGTTTTGGGCATCCCGCAGATTCGTAGTTAAAAAGGCAATGAATAAAATAAGCTACGAGATCACAGAGCACTTTAGCCAACCCAGTCTGCCACTCCGTTACGGTGGTCAGAACTGGGCTGTTTCCAGGGGACACGACGTGGACGTAAGCTCTGTGGGGGGGTCCCCCAACCTAACCTAACCTAACCTAACCTAACCTAACCTTTTTTTTTTTTTTTTTTTTTTTTTTTTTTTTTTTTTTTTTTTACGCTGGGAAAAAATGCATTACGCATACCCTCCCATCGGGGGACGGGAGGGGTATGTGGGACTCCCCGGGCGGACCCGGTATACCCACTAAAACGACCCAGCGCATTCCCGCTTCGTCCGAGTGGCGGGGGACTGGGAAACCGGCACAGCCTTTACTTCCAGTCCTCCGCCGACGATTTCAAGGCAGACCCCTTACACCCTCACGGGTGTGGGGGGGTCGGGAATGACCGACGAAGGTGACGGGTGCAATGCGGGCGAAGGCACCCCCGCGCCTGTCGCCCGCCCGTCACCATGAGGAGGGAGGGCTCGACGCCTTCTCCCCCTTCTTCGTCTGCGGAGCGGCGCAGCGAGAGGATCGTCCTCCCGCGCGCGCTCCGAGAGAGGGCGGTTTGGGGAGAAATACACCCCCACCATCGCTATCTCTCCCCACGCGGCGGCCACGTATCCCGGTCCCCTCTCTAAGAGCGAGAGGGGAGGGGAGTCTGTGGAAGACCGCGCCACCAACGCCACCAAGCCGTCCCGGTCGCCCAGCCAACGGCCAGGGACCGAGTAGGGTTCGGCGACCACCGCCAAGTCCACCAACCACTCAGCCATGGTCTGCATCAGCAGATCCTGGGCTGTCTTGCAGTGGTTGGTGTTCGCCTGAAGGATGCGATGTCCGACTGTGTCCATCAGTCGGACATCGCACCCTCCTCCGCAGCCGCCGCAGGAACGGCGGTGTTAGCGGCAGCAGCGGGCGCAGGCCCGGTCGGCGCCTGCGCTTTGCCACGCTTAGGGGGAGGAATACACTTCCTCCCCTTCATTACGTGGCCTGATCGGCGGCCACTGGCGGCACACACCGCACAGTGCGGCGTGGCGGCCTTGCAGGAGGCGGCTTTGTGGCCCTCCTTGCCGCAGCGGTAGCATGTGTCCGTCCTGTCTACCTTGGACGGACACAGAGGCCTGGTGTGACCGATGCCGAAGCACCGGAAACACCTCAGAGGCTGGTCCTCGAGTGCCCGGACTGCGCCCGAGCTGAGCCCGACTTGAAGCCGTCCTTTCGCAAGGACGGCTTTGGCAGCGGCGATTGGGCACTCGAGGCGAATGGTGCCCATACCACCGCGGCCGGGCCTTATGTCGCGGCCTTGGACCGCCGCGGCGCCACAGCCCCCTACCGCTGCGACCGCCGCTACCACCTCCTCCTTGGTGACGGAGTCATCTAGCTCCGTCACCTCAATGGCCGCCGACTTGACCGGCCGGGCCACCTTGGCAGAGTCCGCGATGACCTCTTGCAGCTTGGCTGCAAAGAGGTCCGCGTGGGCACCCCCTTCGGCCCCCGGAAACTCGAAAATTCGAGCCCCGGCTTGGGTCCGCCGGCAAGACACACTGCCGATCCCCAGTTGGGTGGGATCGGCATTGGCACGCGCCCGTACCAAAATAGACGCGTACGTCTCCCCACGCTCCGCAGCCTCCGCGGTGAGCGTCACCACGACGGCTGCGGTTTTTGGGGGGACTAGCTGTCTCTTTCCCCCCCCTCTCCCTTTTCCCTTCCCATTTCCCTTACCGGTCGTCTGCGACCGGCTCGGAGCGGTGGTGGCGGGGACGACAGGGACGGCTGTTTCCGTCTTCTTCCCTTTGCCTTTCCCCTTACGGACCACTTCCGTCCACTCGTTGGACGGGGTGGTCGAAGGCAGAAGGACGTCTTCCACCTGAGAGGAGGAGGACGGCCCCGGCTCACACTGCCTCTTATCCACCGCAAGCGGCGGTCGGAGGCGTTTCTCCGGTAAGAGCCGGTCCTCGATGCCTGCTAAGCAGGCTCTTGTGAAGGCCCTCTCCTCCATTACAACCTTGCGGATGATATCCTCAAGGTTGGAGGAGGGGCCCTCCACCGCAAGGCTCGCCTCGGCTTGTAGTGGCCGGGCCGTGGCATCAGCTAGCTTCTGATGAAGCTGGCTGACCTCCGACTGCAACCGATCTATTTTCGCCTGCAGTTGCCGCGTCTCGTCGGTGGCCTTCCGCCGAACCAACTCCGCGACGACACCGCGCATGCTCGCGGCCCGGCTCTTGAGGGCCTTCTGAAAGGTCCCCTTTAGGTTGGAGGACTTAGAGGCGACCTCCACAATCTCCCCCTCGTCCTCCTCCGCCATTCTCTCCAGATCGGCCAGAGAGTGGTCCGCGTATAGAACGCGGGACGCACCGTACCCGGATCTGGCCCGCGCGACTTGCGCCCGCTTCTCGTTTGCAACGACCCGCTCCTCCAGCTCTTGCTGAAGCTGCGCCCGCCGAGCAAGATCCAACTGGCGTTGGGCGTCCGCGAGCCCAACGACGTGGGTATCCGCGGCCGCCGTCGGCTTTTTAGCCTTCGGCAGCCTCGTCGACCCCGAGCCCGAGGAGCCCTCGGACTCACCGCTCCGGTGGACCCGCTTCCGCGTACGGGAGTCGTCCGCGTCCGACACAGTAACAAGTTCGTCGTCAGACGACTCACTCACCCTTCCGAAGAAGCTAGCCGCAGACGGCGCGCGGCTAGTTTCCGACGCCGAAGCATCAGGGTGGCCCTGAGAAGGGCCTTTTGGTTGGCCCTGAGAAGGGCCTTTGGGTTGGCCCTGAGAAGGGCCTTTTGGTTTTAAAAAGCGCCCGCAGGCGTCCCGCGAGGGTTTAGGCATAGCCTCCGCAGAATCGTAGGTCACACAAGGCAAAGATAAAATACGCTACGAGGTCACAGAGCACTTTGGCCAACCCAGTCTGCCACTCCGTTACGGTGGTCAGAACTGGGCTGTTTCCAGGGGACACGACGTGGACGTAAGCTCTGTGGGGGGGTCCCCCAACCTAACCTAACCTAACCTAACCTAACCTAACCTCCAAGTCGAGGAGGTGAAGAACAAGGACCCGTTACTGATCCTCAGAAGCGTCCTCTCGGTAAATACAGATGAAGACGTGCTTAAAGCACTGAGAAATCAGAACCGGGATGTCTTTCGCAACCTCGACCAGGAGGAGGACAGGGTAGTAGTGAAGTTCCGAAGGAGGACCAGGAACCCACACACCTGCCACGTTGTGGTCAGCGTCTCGCCGACCATCTGGCAACGAGCAACGGAACTCGGATGCCTGCACATAGATCTCCAGCGGGTGAGGGTCGAAGATCAGACCCCACTGGTGCAGTGCACACGCTGTCTGGGATATGGGCACGGCAGAAAATACTGCAAAGAAACGGCTGACTTGTGCAGCCACTGTGGCGGGCCGCACCTGAGGTCGGAATGCGCGGACTTTTTAACGGGTGCCCCGCCTAAGTGCCAAAACTGCACAAGAGCCAAGCTCGGGGACGCTGGCCACAACGCGTTTAGCTCGGAATGCCCAACTCGACGGAAGTGGGATGAAATAGCGAGGTCTACGGTAGCATACTGCTAAGGGCACCCACGGCTACCCAAACCCCTACAGACTGCTACAGGCCAACCTCCAGCGAAAAAGACTGGCGACCAACGAGCTTCTTATTGAAGCCAACAAGCGCGGGGTCGCCATTGCTCTCCTCCAGGAACCATACGTAGGCGGGGCCAAAGTAATGAGGAGTCATAGAGGCGTCCGGATCTTCCAGAGCACTGACACTGGAGAGGGGACTGTCAAGGCCGCAATAGCGGTCTTCGACCAAGACCTCATCGTCGAACAGTACCCAAAACTCACCACGAACAACATCACCGTGGTGGGGATCCGAACCAGTGCCTGGAAGATCACACTAGTCTCCTTTTACTTCGAGCCAGACCAGCCGATTGAACCATACCTCGATCACCTCAAACGCGTTGAGGTGGAGGTAGGTTCCAAAATGTGGATTCTTGGGGGAGATGCAAATGCAAAAAGTACCTGGTGGGGAAGCCTGACCATCGACCGCAGAGGCGAAGAAGTGTCCGGAGTGCTCGATGAGCTGGACCTGAACATACTCAACAGAGGGGAAATTCCGACCTTCGACACGATCAGAGGGGGCATAAGGTACTGCAGCCACGTCGACATTACAGCATGCTCTACCGATATTCTGGACCTGGTGGACGACTGGAGGGTAGACGAGGGCCTCACGAGCTCGGATCACAATGGCATTGTTTTTAACATAAAATTAAAAAGGTCCAAAGGCATGCAAATTCAAAGAACCACAAGAATTTTCAATACTAAAAAAGCAAATTGGCCCAAGTTTCGTGAGAAACTTGGCCAATTAATGCAAGAAAACCAAGTAAATAAAATAGCAATAGACAACTTAAATACAGCTGATCAAGTAAATTCAATTACCAAAATCTACACCAATATTATTAAAGATGCATGCACTTCGTCAATGCCAATTAAGAAAGTCAAAGAAGTGCTCACCTTACCGTGGTGGTCCGAGAAACTGGTGAGGATGAAGAAAGAGGTCGCCACCAGGAAACGCAGAGTTAGGAGTGCTGGACCAGCCCGAAGATCGAAGGTCGTTGAAGAGTACCTGAAACTGAAAGTTGAGTATGAGACGGAAGCAGCCAAGGATGAAACTGAGAGTTGGAAGAACTTCTGCGCAAGACAGGATAGGGAAGGGGTTTGGGAGAGTATCTACCGGGTTATAGGAAGGACTAAGGGAAGAGGTGAGGACCAGCCGTTGGTGAAGGACGGGGAGGTACTGGATGCGAAAGGCTCAGTCAAAGTATTTGCGGAAACCTTCTACCCAGAGGACCATTCAGGCACGGATAGCACCTGCCACCGCCTTATCAGAGAAAAGGCCGATGTCGTGAATGCTGGAGGGCAAGATGAGTCATGCGATCCACCATTCACGATGGCTGAGCTAATGGCAGCGTGCGGGTCCTTCAACTCCAAAAAAGCGCCAGGAGCAGATGGTTTTACCGCTGACATTTGTTGCCAGGCTATTAGAAGTGCCCCGGAGGTGGCCTTGGCTCTCCTCAACGGCTGCTTGAGAAACCACCTCTTCCCCGAAATTTGGAAAGAAGCAACGGTCATTATTTTGAGAAAGCCTGGGAAGATCGACTACAGCTCCCCAAAAGCGTACAGACCAATCGGCCTACTACCTATACTCGGAAAGATATACGAGAAGATGTTGGTGGCCCGCCTCAAGTTTCATCTGATCCCAAGGATGAGTACTCGCCAGTACGGTTTCATGCCCCAGAGGAGCACCGAGGACTCCCTCTATGTACTAATGCAACACATACGCGGAAAGCTGACACAAAAGAAAATTGTAGTACTGATATCACTGGACATAGAGGGAGCCTTCGACAGCGCATGGTGGCCAGCTATAAGAGTCCGTCTGGCTGAGGAACAGTGTCCAGTCGGCTTGAGGAGGGTCATCGACAGCTATCTCAAAAACCGAAGGGTCAGGGTCAGGTACGCAGGTGAAGAGTACTGTAAGGCCACAAGCAAAGGCTGTGTCCAGGGTTCTATTGGGGGACCAATACTATGGAACTTGTTGCTGGACCCGCTACTAAATAACTTGGAAGCTGGGGATGTCTATTGCCAGGCCTTTGCAGACGACGTCGTGCTGGTTTTCGATGGTGACACGGCGCTGGAGATCGAGGGACGAGCCAATGGCGCTCTCGAACATGTTCAGACGTGGGGTGTTCAAAATAAGCTTAAATTTGCCCCGCAGAAAACCAATGCGATGGTCATAACGCGCAAATTAAAATACTACACCCCGCGCCTGAGCATGGGCGGGATCGACATTGCCATGTCAAAAGAGATCAAAATCCTTGGTGTCACCATCGACAAGCAGCTGACTTTCAACACACACGTCGCAAATGTGTGCAGAAAGGCAATAGGCATCCACAAGCAACTAACTAGGGCAGCAAAGACCAGCTGGGGTTTAAACCCTGAAGTCATAAGAATAATATATGTGGCCACCGTCGAACCAATCATCCTGTACGCCGCCAGCGTATGGGCCCCGGCGGTTGATAAGCTGGGCGTCAAGAAGCAGTTGGGAGTAGTTCAGCGCGGTATTGCACAAAAACTGTGTAAGGGATACCGGACCGTCTCCTTAAACTCCGCGCTAGTGCTGGCTGGGATACTACCTCTAGACCTGCGAGTCCGCGAAGCGGCGTCGTTATACGAGGCTAGGAGAGGGATACCTCAGCCAGCACTTGGCGACAGGAGTGTAGAGCAGTCCGCCTCGGCTATGGAGACTCCACACCCTGCAGAGCGCGCTGAGCTAGAGCTCGTAAGCCTGGTAAACCAAGAGCAACTAAATGCCCAGAGTGAACTTGAAGTTCGCATCTTTACGGACGGGAGCAAGATTGGGGGCAAGGTTGGAGCGGCACTATCCATATGGAGCGGTGACGCCGAAACCAAAGCTCTCAAGCTTGCTCTCCCACAATACTCCACCGTGTACCAGGCTGAGCTTCTGGCGATATGCGTCGCAACCAGGGTGATCCTAAAGCACAGTGCGCAATCGTTTGGAATTTTCAGTGACTCCATGGCGGCCCTCCAAACCATACAGAATTACAACCGCCACCACCCCCTGGCAGCAGAGGCAAGGGCCAACCTTAGGTCCCTGTCGATCCAAAACAAGGCTGTCACCTTGTTTTGGATCAAAGCTCACGCGGGGTTGGAAGGGAATGAGAGGGCCGATGAACTAGCCAAAAGAGCCGCTGAGGGTTCCAAACGAAAGCCCGACTACGACCTGTGTCCGGTCTCGTACGTCAAGCGATGCATTAGAACGGCAACTCTTGACGTGTGGAACCAGAGGTACAGCTCCGGAGGAACTGCCTCAGTGACAAAACTGTTTTTTCCGGATGCGGTGGCGGCCTACAGGATAGTCAGGAAGATCAAAATCAGCAATATAACAACACAGATCATGACGGGGCACGGTGGGTTCTCGGAATACTTGAATCGCTTCAAGTGCAAGGAGAACCCATCGTGCATCTGTGATCCTGACATTGCTGAGACGGTGCCACATATATTGTTCAGCTGTCCCGTTTTTGACAGGGAAAGGCTTGAGGCTGAGCATGTACTCGACACCAAACTCGACGCTGAAAATGTGTGGCTCATTATGAAGAGTAAGAAGAGAGAGCTATTTTTGGAATTTTGCGTAAACATTTGTGGAAGAGTAATAAGAAGAAATAAAAGTGCATAAGAAAAAATGTTTTGCATAATATTGTACATAATATTAGGGTCAAGCATTGAAAACAGAAGTAAAAATTGCTAAGATACGCCAGAATAAATAGATTAATAAGTGTGCCCATATTGTGAAACTAGAGTGTAAGTTAGAGGTCGTAAGAAACAGGCTTATAAATAAAAATAGACAAATAAGATAGCTGTACGAATTGAAACCTATAAATGTAATAGCATTAAGAAATAGAAATAGAAGTAATCGTAAGAAATATGTAACCATCAATATAAGAAAGCTGAAATGTTCAATAAGATATAATATGTAATAGTAGTAAGAAATAGAAATAAGATAGATTAAGAACTATTGCAAAAGATTAATAAAAACATTTGTATTATTGAGTTATCCCCGAAATAAATAACAAAAGAGGAATAGAGTAAAGATTAGGGAAAAGTAGAAGGGCATCCTACCCTTAAAGATGAGAAAGAGTAAAGAATATAAGAAAGATAAAGTATGAAGAATGCAAGTGCGAGAGGAATAAAAGCGAGAACTAGAATGAACGTAAAGCTTAGCACAGGCTCCGATCTTGTTGGAGGCAGAAAAAAAAAAAAAAAAAAAAAAAAAAAAAAAAAAAAAAAAACCTAACCTAACCTAACCTAACCTAACCTAACCTTTTTTTTTTTTTTTTTTTTTCTCGATGTGGAAATCCTCAATGGATGTCCTCCGCCCTGGGGAGAGCGGAGGGGTCTGTCAGACTCGTACTGACTAAAACCACACCGGTGTTCCCTCGCACACTTGCGTCGGGGGGCAGTGGGAACTGATGCGACTTCCGCTGCCCCAGACTAGTGCTGGCCCGCTTGACCTGCGGGCCTCGTCCCGGGGGGAGTGAGGTGTAAGACTCCCCCCGCTACGTCATGAGAGGCGCGCGTGGAACACAACGCGCCGCCGTCTCGGGTCCATTGTAATAGGGGGCGACGGATGTCCCCGAATCCGTCGCCCCTGGACCAATTTAGGGGGGCCGGAAGAGGGCATTGTCAGCCCTCTGCCGACGCCCGGCGCGTCTGCTGCGGGATGGGTGAGGGCTCGTCACCTCCCTTTCCCTTTCCGCAGCTTCCTTCTGCGACATGACGGTTTCGCAGAAGGACATCACCGCGTCCCAGGACTCTGCGCTGTCGACCATCGAGCGAGCGACGGCCGGCAGCGACAGGTCTCCTCCAACCTCTGCAACGAGGGCACGGCGCGGCTCATCCCACGCGGCGCACTCAGCCAGCGTATGCCGCGCCGTATCCTCCATACAGTGGACGCAGTGATGGCACCGAGCGTCCGGCTCCCTGCCCAAGCGACACAGGTACTTCCCGAAGCAGCCGTGCCCCGAGAGCACCTGCGTCACCCGAAACGTCAGGGAGCCGTGCTTCCTCCCGAGCCAGTCGTCGAGTACTGGCCGGATCGCCTCAACTGTGTCGAGGCCGGCGGTAGGGAGCTCTAGCCTCCCCCGCCATTCCACTACCATGACCTGTTGGAGCTGAGACCGGTGCACTGTTATTTGTCGCTGCACCAGCCTCTCGCCCCGATGTTTGGCCTCCTCGCGCCACTGATATAGTGTCGCGAGGGTCTTCGCCTCCAGGTCCCACGGCGGGGATCCGGCCAGTACGCAAGCCGCCTCGTAGGAGATCGTGCGATATCCCCGTACGACCCTGATGGCCATTGCTCTCTGCGGTCTGCGCAGAACTGCGATAGTGCGGGCCGTCAGGTCGGTCGCCCATATCGGGGCCCCATAAAGGGCCATCGATCGCACGATCCCCACGTACAACCGCCTGCAGGCGGAGCTCGGGCCCCCCAGATTGGGAAGCAGCGTTGACAGCGCGCCCGCCGCGCCCATCAACTTGGGCACCAGACGCTGAAAGTGGGGGCCGAAGTCCCAACGGCTGTCGAGCACCAATCCAAGGTACTTCATGGTTGACCCGACAGCGATCTGGACCCCCCCGACCACAATGTGTGATCCCAACGGCGGTGCCCGTCGAGGGCCATGAAAAGCGATGGCCTCCGACTTGTTAAGGGCCACTTCCAGGCCCAGGCGTCGTATGCGGCTCACCACCTGTGAGACCGCAGCCGTGGCCAGCAACGCTGCTTCCCTGTACGAGCTCCCCCGAGCCGTGACCAGCGTGTCGTCCGCATAACAGGTCAGGTTCACTCCTGGCGGGAGCTCGCACCGCAAAACCCAGTCGTATCCGATGTTCCACAGGGGTGGGCCCAGAACCGAGCCCTGTGGAACACCGCACGACATCTCGCGACGGCCAGCGCCGTCGCGTCCCATATAGGTGACACATCTTCCCGAGAGATACGCCCCCACGATGTTGCGGAGGTAGGAAGGCACCCGATGGTATCGCAGGGCCTCCCTAATGCAACTCCAAGGCAGGGTGTTGAACGCGTTGGAGATGTCCAGAGACACCGCCAGCACCACCCCACCCTGGGACACCGCTTCCTCCGCCAGGACTCTTACTCTCCTGATGGCGTCGATGGTAGAGCGCCCACACCGGAAGCCAAACTGGCTGTCGTCCAGGTTCGGCCCAACCGTGCACAAGTGGCTGACGAGGCGACCTGCGATTACTCGCTCGAACAACTTGCCCGCCTCGTCCAGCAGCACTATGGGCCGATAAGCGGATGACGAATCCGCCGGGCGCCCCGCCTTCTTGAGCAGGACCAGTCGACCAGACTTCCACCTGGTAGGGAAACGACCCTGCTCAAGGCACGCCGAGAAGAGTCCCCTCAGTGGGGGCTCCAGCTCCTTCAGAGCGAGGACTAGAGCGCGGCCAGGCACTCCGTCGGGCCCCGGAGCAGTGTTTTTTGCCCGGAGCCGCATCAGGGCCGCACTCATCTCCGCCTGTGTCACCTCTGGGATGGTTTCGCTCTCCTCTTCTTCTTCCGACTCTGCAGCTGTGGGCAGAGCCATCGGCGGTGGCTCATGCTCGGCTCTCTCAGGGAAGAGAGCCGAGACCACTCGCTCCAGGAACTGCGGCTCGAGACCTTCCGTTAGCGGGGGGGCCCACGGCCGAAGTTTTCCTCGGACCGTGCGGTAAGGGCGCCCCCACGGATCCCCGTCTAGGGTCGCCAGCAGCTCCTCTCTGGAGCGCGTTTTCGACTCACCGATGGCCAGCCACAGAGCCTCCTTCGCCGCGCGGTACACCTCATACAGCGCGGCTTCTTCGTCGGGGTCCCGAAGACGTCTCCTCCGACATCGCGTGTACGGGCGTCTGGCGTCTGCGCACGCGACGCGAAGCCGCTCGACCTCGACGCACCACCAGTACACGCGGCGCCTTGCGGACAGAGGGGAGACGCGAGGCATGGACGCGTCGCAGATTTGCGTCATCGCGTCGCCGAACCACTTCGCCTCCTGTTCGACGTCAATGGGACCGACGGTAGCCGACTCCCGAATCCAGGCTAGGACGATAGTGGCCTCCTCGAGAGCCTCCCTGTCGAGGCGTTTCAGTGCCCAACGCGGGCCGTCTCTCCGGGGGGCCGATTGGATACGACCTCCAGTGGTTTGGGCGGAGACGTCGAAGCGTATGTATCGGTGGTCCGATAGCGTCTCCACCTCCGCTTCCACGCGCCAATCACGGACACGGTGCACGACAGCGGGGCTAGCGAACGAGACGTCCACTATGGACCCGCCGTGCTGTCGCACACACGTGTAGGCCAAACCCCGATTTAAGACGGCCAGGTCCGTCGTGAAGGCCCACTCCTCAAGCACTTCGCCTCTCGGGTCTGTGACCGGGGATCCCCACGCCGCAGATTTGGCGTTCAGATCACCGAGAAGCAAAATGGGCCGAGGGTGAGACCGGCCGACGACGGCTCCCAACTCGACAAGGAAGCTCTCGAAGTCGGCGAGACTCCTGTTGGGCGAAAAATATGCCCCAATCGTGACGATCCCGTTCACAAGGGCGGCAACCCAACCGTGACCCCGGGATACGTCGACAAGAGTCGCGCCGATGATGGCCACCAGGCCGTCCAGATCCCCTGCCCAGTTTTCCCGGGGGGGGATGAAGTACGGCTCAGCGACCACCGCCACATTTATCGACCACTCCGCCATGCTCAGGACCAAGAGATCCTGAGCTCTGGTGCAGTGATTGATATTCGCCTGTAGGAAATGGAGTGCCATCACTGACACTGCATTTCCTCGCTTCGTCCCACCACAGGCCGGGAGTCGGCCTCAGAGGTGCTAGAGGGTGCAGCTCCCGCAGCCTTGGTCGAACGCTTGCTGCGCTTTCTGGGCGCGCCGCAAGCGTTGCCACCTATTCGGTGCCCCGCGGACTTTCCTGCAGCTGTACACAGGCTGCAGTTTGGCTCCGCGGAGCACTGGGCCGCCTTATGTCCGGGCTGACCACAGCGATAACACAAATCGCTGCGGTCTGTTTCGCAGGTGCAGAGTGCCCGGACGTGACCTTTCTCCAGGCACCGGTAGCACTGCATGGCCCGGGGTGCCAGGAGTTTTACCCTCGCTGACACCCAGCCCACCAGTAGGCGGCCCGCGTCGGCGACCTGCTTGGCCGCAGCCACCGGGCACCGCACCCAGATGGTGCCAAGCCCGCCAGCATTAACGCGGATGTCGCCTGCCCGCACATTTTCTGGCGGGCATCCGCCGCTACGGGCTATGGCCGCCACCACCTCCTCTGGACTCACTGAGTCGTCCAGCCCATCGACGCGAACTTCCGCTGTCTTTATGGGTCTGGAAACCCGGACCTCCTCGGGGTTGAGGACGTCTCTCAGCTTTGCAGCTAGAGAGTCCGCCCTCTCGGCACTGCTGGTCCCCGCCAACTCAAACATCTTAGCCCCCGTGGCTGCCGTTCTAAAACGGAAGCCGTCTGGGGTGCCAAAGTCAGCGAAGACCAGTTTGCCTCTCGCCTCTGCCAGTACCTTCTGGTACGTGACTCCCCTCTCCTTGGCTTCGGGCTGCAGCGTGACCACTACAGCCTCAGAGCGAGGGACGCGGATTCTGGGGGCCTGCCCCTTGGAGCCCTGCGCGTTCTTGGCCTTGCGACCCCTCTTCCGCTTCTTTTTACGGCCTTCGGCTGTCTGCCAGGCCTCCTCATTTTCTTTAGGGGACGAGCTCCCCTCAGTGGGATTACTTGTCCCCTGTCCTATCTTTTTGCCCCCCGCTGTGGGCTTTTTGGGCGCCTGCGTGGGCTTCTTGGGCGCCTGCGAAAGATTTTTAGGCGCAGGTGGCGCTTTAGCCACCTGGGCCCACGTTGGCCCAGCCGCTGCTGGTGCAGGCTCTGCCTCCTTCCTCCGCGTATCCGCCGCCAGCGACGGACGCAGCCTAATGGGGGGGTTAAGTCTGGGCTCTAGGCTGTCAAAGCGGGCGGTCATTATGCTCAACAGCCGGTTGAACTGGTCTTCCCCCAAAGACCCGTTCTGTGGCAGGGCATGATTGTCCATAGTCGTCGCACCCTGCTGCCGGCTGAAGTCTGCCCTCAATGCGCTGACCTCCTGCTGGAGCTCCTCCATCCTCGTATGGAGACGTGAATTCTCCTCTCGGAGTTTCACCGTCTCCTCCGAGGTCGTCCGGGCAAGGAGGACGTCCACCGCCTCCTTAATCCCGGTCGCCGCCTCCTTCAGGGCCCGCGTGAACGTGCCCTTCAGGTTGCCCGACTTCGTGGCCACCTTCAGGACGACGTCCACGCCGTCTAAAACCTGACGGCTAAGGGCCTCGGCCGTCAAGCCCCCAGGAGCTTCGGCAGTCTGGGACCGCCTCTCCCTTGCTCGACGAGCCAACTCAGCGACCTCGTCGGTCGCGATGGCCTTCCGGCCTTCCCGCCTCGCAGCGTTGAGCTCCGCCTTGGTGGACACTAACGCGATGGAGGCATCGCCTGGCTCCACCTGCATTGCACCGTCGGAGTCGCTCACCGGCGTATCAGGGGGCTTTAGGAAATGGCCCCGGGATTCACGTGACGCTACTGGAGCGCTCGCTCCGGAAAGCGTCCCGCGTCCTCTTCCCCTCCTTGTTGTCGGCACCTTGGGGGCCGGCAGGTTCTCTTCGCTCGAGGACAAGGCCACCGAACCCACATTCGACCCACAGTCATGCGGCCGCTTCAACCAAAATTTGGAGACGGCGGTCGCAACTGGTTGCGATGTGTCGTCAACCTCCGACGACATATTCACCCTCTCCAGAACCACGCGTGGTTCCGCTGGAGCCTCCGCTCCCGTCCCTGGTGACGCAGTGCCAGAGTGCGTCACTGCGTCCACCGCGCGGCGCGGTGAAAAAGAAATCAGGTCCTCGAATGACCGTGATCTTGTTGAGCCTCCTCGGCTCTCGTTGCCATTGGCAAGCGGAAAACGATTGCTGCCCCCCCCAGAATACGAGGGGCTTGACGACCCCGAAGGGATCGTGACGGATTCTCCAACTGCTGAGCAGCTGGTACCGCCCTGGGGTAGTTTTTTACAATTCGTTTTTTTCATTTTTTTTTTCCTTGTTCCTTTGAAGGGTGTGGTCCCTGTCTCCCTACTCTTCATAAATATATAAAAATATAAATATATCAAATATATATACATACATACACATAAAATTATATATATTCCCCCCCTCCCCCTTGATCCCTTATCACGACGATTCATCACGCTCACAGTCACGTCTGATGGTCAGATGTGTACCAGAGGGCGATGAACGCCGCGATCCAAGATGAAGGAGGCTCCCCAACCCTGATTCACTCCCCGAGAACTTCGAGGAGTGAATCTCTTATCACGTACCGTCTGATGAGCCCGCTCCGTAAGCCATCACACGGCACACGACGTTTTTACCCCGCCCCGATTCACTCCCCGAGAACTTCGAGGAGTGAATCTCTTATCACGTACCGTCCGATGAGCCCGCTCCGTGAGGCATCGCACGGCACACGACGTTTTTACCCCGCCCCGATTCACTCCCCGAGAACTTCGAGGAGTGAATCTCTTATCACGTACCGTCTGATGAGCCCGCTCCGTAAGCCATCACACGGCACACGACGTTCTTACCCCTCCCCGATTCACTCCCCGAGAACTTCGAGGAGTGAATCTCTTATCACGTACCGTCTGATGAGCCCGCTCCGTAAGCCATCACACGGCACACGACGTTTTTACCCCTCCCCGATTCGCTCCCCGAGAACTTCGAGGAGTGAATCCTAGTCACGTACCGTCCGATGAGCCCGCTCCGTGAGCCATCGCACGGCACATGACAATATCCCCGACCCCTGATACACATCGCACCTCGCACGATAAACCCGCTCCGTGAGTAATCGCACGACGAACGATGTGACACCTCCCCAGAATATTAGCCACGACAGTAACATTCCCCGAAGAATGAGAATTTCTTCTCATGCCTCGAGGAAGGATACTGCCGCGCCCAGGGTGCACCGACCCAGCAGCTGCTCTTCCCTCCAGACGTATCGAGAGGGACCAGCAGCCACTAGGCACACGTGGAGGAATTCTGACGCACCCCAACCTAACCTTTTTTTTTTTTTTTTTTTTTTTTGTCGCTGGGAAAAAATGCATTACGCATACCCTCCCATCGGGGGACGGGAGGGGTATGTGGGACTCCCCGGGCGGACCCGGTATACCCACTAAAACGACCCAGCGCATTCCCGCTTCGTCCGAGTGGCGGGGGACTGGGAAACCGGCACAGCCTTTACTTCCAGTCCTCCGCCGACGATTGCAAGGCAGACCCCCCTCACACCCTCACGGGTGTGGGGGGGTCGGGAATGACCGACGAAGATGACGGGTGCAATGCGGGCGCAGGCACCCCCGTGCCTGTAGCCCGCCCGTCACCATGAGGAGGGAGGGCTCGACGCCTTCTCCCCCTTCTTCGTCTGCGGAGCGGCGCAGCGAGAGGATCGTCCTCCCGCGCGCGCTCCGCCTCCTCCTTCTGCGAGAGTACGTCCTCGCAAAAGGAGGCCACCGCTGACCAGGCCTCCTCGCTCCCCAGCATGGCGTCGACCACGCCGGGAAGCGAGAGGTCCGGTCCGACCACCGCGGTCAGACCGCGGCGCAGCTCGGCCCACGCCGGGCACACCTCGAGGGTGTGCTGCGCCGTGTCCTCCGCCGCGCCGCAGTCGTGGCACGCCGGGGTCTCCTCCCTCCCGATACGGTGCAGGTGCGATCCGAAGCAGCCGTGCCCGGACAACACCTGCACCAGACGGAAAGAGAGGAAACCGTGGGACCGCTCGAGCCAGCCCTTCAGGACCGGACCGAGCGCGTCCAACGTCCGGCGGCCAAAGGCGGCGTTGGCGAGGTCCTCCGTCCAATGGAGGACGATGGCGTCCTTCGCCTCCTGCCGCACGGCCTCCCGCTCTTCGGCGACGGGGCGCTCCCCGAGCGCCTTCCGGTGCGCCGTCCACTCGTAGACTCTGGCAAGCACCCATGCCTCCAACTCCCAAGGAGGGGTGCCGGCCAGAGCGCACGCCGCCGAAAAGCCCACCGAGCGGTAAGCCCTCGCCACCCGCTGTGCAATGGCCCGCTGGGGCCTGCGGATGGCGGTCGCATTCTCCCTCCTATGGAGGGAGTCCGCCCAGATGGGTGCCCCGTAAAGGGCCATGCTCCGCAAGATGCCGGCATAGAGGCGCCGGCATCTCGCCCTGGGCCCCCCCAGGTTTGGGAGGAGCCACGAGAGGGCGCCCGCGGCCCTCAACAGGCGCGTCGACAGCCCGCTAAAGTGCGGGCCGAAGCGCCACCTGTCGTCCAGCACCAGCCCCAGATATTTCATCTGGGGCTGGACCCCTATACGGACGCCCTCCACGACGATGTGGGCGTCGGGAGGGCAGCGCTGCCGGGGACCGCGAAAGTACACGGCCTCCGTCTTGTGCAGCGCCACCTTCAATCCCAGGCGGCGGATCCTCTCTGCCACCAAGGATCCGCCAGCCGAGGCCAGACAGGCCGCATCCCCGAAGTTCCTCCCCCGGGCAGTGAGGAGAGTGTCATCCGCGTAGCAGATGACACTCGTGCCCGGAAGGAGGGCTCCCCGCAAGAGCCAATTGAACCCGATGTTCCACAAGGGGGGGCCAAGCACCGACCCCTGTGGAACACCGGACTCTGCCCCGTAGCGCCTCACGGTGGCCGTTTTGTCTACGAAGAGGACCTCTCGGTCCTCCAAGTAGCTGGCCAGGAGATCCCGCAGATATTGGGGCACTCCGTGATACCGGAGCGCCTCCAATATCGTCGAGTGGGGGACGGAGTTGAAGGCGTTGGCAATGTCGAATGACACCGCCAGCACTCCGTCCCCCGCCTCCACCGCCTCCTTCACCTGGCCCTTCAGTAGGGCCAGCGCATCGATCGTCGAACGCCCACGGCGGAAACCGTATTGGGCGTCCGACAGATCCGGCCCTACCTCCCGCAAATGGCTGTCCAGCCTCCCGGCGACAATCCCCTCGAACAATTTACCGACCTCATCGAGCAGAACGATGGGCCGGTATGCCGAGGGGGAGTCAACCGGGCGTCCCTCCTTTCGGAGGAGGCATAGCTGCCCCTCCCTCCACAGTTTCGGGAACCTCCCAGCCGTAAAACACGCACTGAAGAGGTCCCGAAACCTGTCCTCCATTTGGGAGGCGGCGATCGCCACCACCCGTGCGGGGACGCCGTCCGGTCCGGGGGCTGTCTTCTTTGCGCGGAGGCTCAGAACCCCCGCGCAGAGTTCCGCCGCCGTCACCGGGGGGACCTCCGCCTCCGGTGGAGCCGCCCCTTGCGGGGGATCCATTGTTGGTGGGACGAAGTCGGTCCTGCGCGGAAACAGGGACCGGACCACCCCATCCAACAATGCTGGCTCGAGGGTCTCCGACAGTGGGGGACCATAGGGGCGGAGCTGGTTCCGCGCCGCCTTATATGGTCTCCCATAGGGATCCCTGTCGAGACCCTCCAGCATCTCGGCCCTGGCCGAGTCTTGCGCAGCGCCCATTGCAGACTTGAGGGCCTCCGCAGCCTCTCGGTAAGAGGCGTACAGGCGGTCCTCCTCTGCCCGGACTCGGTTTTGGGCGCTGCGCCGTCGGCTCCGCGTGTAGGCCCTTCTGGCTGCCACGCAGGTGGCCCGGAGTCCCGCCAGCTCCTCCGTCCACCAGTAGACGGCACGACGGGGAGGCGGACGGCGAGACCGAGGCATGCTGGAGTTGCACACCTCGGTCAAGGACCCCCTGAGCCGGACCGCTGCGGCGTCAACGTCCGGGACCTCCTCGACAGGGGGAGGCGACAGCCAGTCCTGGAGAAAGGCGGCCTCCTTGGCTGCCTCCCGGTCCAGGCGGGTGAGTGCCCACCGCGGGAAGGGAGATTGCCCAGCGCGGGCCGTCCCCCTCCCCTGCTGGGTGGAGATGTCGAACCGCACGTAACGGTGGTCCGACAAGGTCTCCACCAGCTCCACCCGCCAGTTTACGACGCGGGCGGCCAGCGCGGGGGTGGCAAACGACACGTCCACCACCGACCCGCCCTGTTGCCGCACACACGTGTGGACCGCCCCCCTATTGAGGAGGGACACACCGCACGAGGCCGCCCAAAACTGGACGGCGCGTCCCCGGACGTTGCAACCGGCGGCCGGGTTGCCCCAGTCCACCGACTTGGCGTTTAGGTCGCCCAACACCACGACCTGGCGTGGCGCCGCCCTCCCTACGACAGCAGTGAGGACTTCGAGGAAATCCTCAAAGTCCGAGAGAGGGCGGTTTGGGGAGAAATACACCCCCACCATCGCTATCTCTCCCCACGCGGCGGCCACGTATCCCGGTCCCCTCTCTAAGAGCGAGAGGGGAGGGGAGTCTGTGGAAGACCGCGCCACCAACGCCACCAAGCCGTCTCGGTCGCCCAGCCAACGGCCAGGGACCGAGTAGGGTTCGGCGACCACCGCCAAGTCCACCAACCACTCAGCCATGGTCTGCATCAGCAGATCCTGGGCTGTCCTGCAGTGGTTGGTGTTCGCCTGAAGGATGCGATGTTCGACTGTGTCCATCAGTCGGACATCGCAACCTCCTCCGCAGCCGCCGCAGGAACGGCGGTGTTAGCGGCAGCAGCAGGCGCAGGCCCGGTCGGCGCCTGCGCTTTGCCACGCTTAGGGGGAGGAATACACTTCCTCCCCTTCATTACGTGGCCTGATCGGCGGCCACTGGCGGCACACACCGCACAGTGCGGCGTGGCGGCCTTGCAGGAGGCGGCTTTGTGGCCCTCCTTGCCGCAGCGGTAGCATGTGTCCGTCCTGTCTACCTTAGACGGACACAGAGGCCTGGTGTGGCCGATGCCGAAGCACCGGAAACAACGCAGAGGCTGGTCCTCGAGTGCCCGGACTGCGCCCGAGCTGAACCCGACTTGAAGCCGTCCTTTCGCAAGGACGGCTTTGGCAGCGGCGATTGGGCACTCGAGGCGGATTGTGCCCATACCACCGCGGCCGGGCCTTATGTCCCGGCCTTGGACCGCCGCGGCACCACAGCCCCCTACCGCTGCGACCGCCGCCACCACCTCCTCCTTGGTGACGGAGTCATCCAGCTCCGTCACCTCAATGGCCGCCGACTTGACCGGCCGGGCCACCTTGGCAGAGTCCGCGATGACCTCTTGCAGCTTGGCTGCAAAGAGGTCCGCGCGGGCTCCCCCTTCGGTCCCCGGGAACTCGAAAATTCGAGCCCCGGCTTGGGTCCGCCGGCAAGACACACTGCCGATCCCCAGTTGGGTGGGATCGGCATTGGCACGCGCCCGTACCAAAATAGACGCGTACGTCTCCCCGCGCTCCGCAGCCTCCGCGGTGAGCGTCACCACGACGGCCGCGGTTTTTGGGGGGACTAGGTGTCTATTTCCCCTCCCTTTCCCTTTCCCATTTCCCGTACCGGTCGTCTGCGACTGGCTGGGAGCGGTGGTGGCGGGGACGACAGGGACGGCCGTTACCGTCTTCTTCCCTTTGCCCTTCCCCTTACGGACCACTTCCGTCCACTCGTTGGACGGGGTGGTTGAAGGCAGAAGGGCGTCTTCCACCTGGGAGGAGGAGGACGGCCCCGGCTCGCACTGCCTCTTATCCGCCGCAAGCGGCGGTCGGAGGCGTTTCTCGGGCAAGAGCCGGTCCTCGATGCCCGCTAAGCAGGCTCTTGTGAAGGCCCTCTCCTCCATTACAACCTTGCGGATGATATCCTCAAGGTTGGAGGAGGGGCCCTCCACTACAGAGCACGTCTCGGCTAGTTGTGCCCGGGCCGAGGCAGGGCCCTCTGCCACAGGGCTCGCCTTGGCCTGTTGTGGCCGGGCCGCGGCTTCAGCTAGCTTTTGGTGAAGCTGGCTGACCTCCGACTGCAGACAATCTATTCTCGCCTGCAGTTGCCGCGTCTCGTCGGTGGTCGTCCGCTTCACCAACTCAGCGACGACACCACGCAGGCTCGCGGCCCTGCATTTTAGGGCCTTTTGAAACGTGCCCTTTAAGTTGGAGGACTTAGAGGCGACCTCTATGATCCCCTCCTCGTCCTCCTCTGCCATCCTTTGCAGCTCCTCCAGGGACTGGTCCGCGTACAGAACGCGTGACGCACCGTACCCAGACTTGGCCCGGGCAACGTGCGCACGCTTCTCCTTGGCGGCAACCCGCTCCTCCAGCTCTTGCTGGAGCTGCGCCTTCCGGGCCAGGTCCACCTGGCGCTGGGCGTCCGCGAGCCCAACGACGTGGGTATCCGCGGCCGTTGTCGTCGGCTTTTGAGCCTTCGACAACGGTTTGGACGCCGAAGCCGAGGAGCTCTCGGACCCACAGCTCCGGAAGACCCGCTTCCGCGATCGAGAGCCACTCGCATCCAACCCTCCAACAACCGAGTCGCTGTCAGACGACTCTGCCCCGCCGAAGTAGCTAGCCGCAGACGGCGCGCGGCTACACTCTGATGTTGGAGCGTCGGGGTGGCCCTGAGAAGGGCCTTTGGGTTGGCCCTGAGAAGGGCCTTTTGGTTGGCCCTGAGAAGGGCCTTTGGGTTGGCCCTGAGAAGGGCCTTTTGGATGGCCCTGAGAAGGGCCGTTTGGTTGGCCCTGAGAAGGGCCTTTTGGTTTTAAAAAGCGCCCGCAGGCGTCCCGCGAGGGTTTGGGCATTCCGCAGACTCGTACTATAAAGGCAATGAATAAAATGAGCTACGAGAGCACAGAGCACTTTGGCCAACCCAGTCTGCCACTCCGTTACGGTGGTCAGAACTGGGCTGTTTCCAGGGGACACGACGTGGACGTAAGCTCTGTGGGGGGGTCCCCCACCCCAACCTAACCTAACCTAACCTTTTTTTTTTTTTTTTTTTTTGTCGCTGGGAAAAAATGCATTACGCATACCCTCCCATCGGGGGACGGGAGGGGTATGTGGGACTCCCCGGGCGGACCCGGTATACCCACTAAAACGACCCAGCGCATTCCCGCTTCGTCCGAGTGGCGGGGGACTGGGAAACCGGCTCAGCCTTTACTTCCAGTCCTCCGCCGACGATTGCAAGGCAGACCCCCCTCACACCCTCACGGGTGTGGGGGGGTCGGGAATGACCGACGAAGATGACGGGTGCAATGCGGGCGCAGGCACCCCCGTGCCTGTAGCCCGCCCGTCACCATGAGGAGGGAGGGCTCGACGCCTTCTCCCCCTTCTTCGTCTGCGGAGCGGCGCAGCGAGAGGATCGTCCTCCCGCGCGCGCTCCGCCTCCTCCTTCTGCGAGAGTACGTCCTCGCAAAAGGAGGCTACCGCTGACCAGGCCTCCTCGCTCCCCAGCATGGCGTCGACCACGCCGGGAAGCGAGAGGTCCGGTCCGACCACCGCGGTCAGACCGCGGCGAAGCTCGGCCCACGCCGGGCACACCTCGAGGGTGTGCTGCGCCGTGTCCTCCGCCGCGCCGCAGTCGTGGCACGCCGGGGTCTCCTCCCTCCCGATCCGGTGCAGGTGCGATCCGAAGCAGCCGTGCCCGGACAACACCTGCACCAGACGGAAAGAGAGGAAACCGTGGGACCGCTCGAGCCAGCCCTTCAGGACCGGACCGAGCGCGTCCAACGTCCGGCGGCCAAAGGCGGCGTTGGCGAGGTCCTCCGTCCAATGGAGGACGATGGCGTCCTTCGCCTCCTGCCGCACGGCCTCCCGCTCTTCGGCGACGGGGCGCTCCCCGAGCGCCTTCCGGTGCGCCGTCCATTCGTAGACTCTGGCAAGCACCCATGCCTCCAACTCCCAAGGAGGGGTGCCGGCCAGAGCGCACGCCGCCGAAAAGCCCACCGAGCGATAAGCCCTCGCCACCCGCTGTGCAATGGCCCGCTGGGGCCTGCGGATGGCGGTCGCATTCTCCCTCCTATGGAGGGAGTCCGCCCAGATGGGTGCCCCGTAAAGGGCCATGCTCCGCAAGATACCGGCATAGAGGCGCCGGCATTTCGCCTTGGGCCCCCCCAGGTTTGGGAGGAGCCACGAGAGGGCGTCCGCGGCCTTCAACAGGCGCGTCGACAGCCCGCTGAAGTGCGGGCCGAAGCGCCACCTGTCGTCCAGCACCAGACCCAGATATTTCATCTGGGGCTGGACCCCTATACGGACGCCCTCCACGACGATGTGGGCGTCGGGAGGGCAGCGCTGCCGTGGACCGCGAAAGTACACGGCCTCCGTCTTGTGCAGCGCCACCTTCAATCCCAGGCGGCGGATCCTCTCTGCCACCAAGGATCCGCCAGCCGAGGCCAGACAGGCCGCATCCCCGAAGTTCCTCCCCCGGGCAGTGAGGAGAGTGTCATCCGCGTAGCAGATGACACTCGTGCCCGGGAGGAGGGCTCCCCGCAAGAGCCAATTGAACCCGATGTTCCACAAGGGGGGGCCAAGCACCGACCCCTGTGGAACACCGGACTCTGCCCCGTAGCGCCTCACGGTGGCCGTTTTGTCTACGAAGAGGACCTCTCGGTCCTCCAAGTAGCTGGCCAGGAGATCCCGCAGATATTGGGGCACTCCGTGATACCGGAGCGCCTCCAATATCGTCGAGTGGGGGACGGAGTTGAAGGCGTTGGCAATGTCGAATGACACCGCCAGCACTCCGTCCCCCGCCTCCACCGCCTCCTTCACCTGGCCCTTCAGTAGGGCCAGCGCGTCGATCGTCGAACGCCCACGGCGGAAACCGTATTGGGCGTCCGACAGATCCGGCCCTACCTCCCGCAAATGGCTGTCCAGCCTCCCGGCGACAATCCCCTCGAACAATTTACCGACCTCATCGAGCAGAACGATGGGCCGGTATGCCGAGGGGGAGTCCACCGGGCGTCCCTCCTTTCGGAGGAGGCATAGCTGCCCCTCCTTCCACAGTTTTGGGAACCTCCCAGCCGTAAAACACGCACTGAAGAGGTCCCGAAACCTGTCCTCCATTTGGGAGGCGGCGATCGCCACCACCCGTGCGGGGACGCCGTCCGGTCCGGGGGCTGTCTTCTTTGCGCGGAGGCTCAGAACCCCCGCGCAGAGTTCCGCCGCCGTCACCGGGGGGACCTCCGCCTCCGGTGGAGCCGCAACCTAACCTAACCTTTTTTTTTTTTTTTTTTTTTTTTTGACGCTGGGAAAAAATGCATTACGCATACCCTCCCATCGGGGGACGGGAGGGGTATGTGGGACTCCCCGGGTGGACCCGGTATACCCACTAAAACAACCCAGCGCATTCCCGCTTCGTCCGAGTGGCGGGGGACTGGGAAACCGGCACAGCCTTTACTTCCAGTCCTCCGCCGACGATTGCAAGGCAGACCCCTCACACCCTCACGGGTGTGGGGGTGTCGGGAATGACCGACGAAGGTGACGGGTGCAATGCGGGCAAAGGCACCCCCGCGCCTGTCGCCCGCCCGTCACCATGAGGAGGGAGGGCTCGACGCCTTCTTCCCCTTCTTCGTCTGTGGAGCGGCGCAGCGAGAGGATCGTCCTCCCTTGCGCGCTCCGAGAGAGGGCGGTTTGGGGAGAAATACACCCCCACCATCGCTATCTCTCCCCACGCGGCGGCCACGTATCCCGGTCCCCTCTCTATGAGCGAGAGGGGAGGGGAGTCTGTGGAAGACCGCGCCACCAACGCCACCAAGCCGTCCCGGTCACCCAGCCAACGGCCAGGGACCAAAGAGGGTTCGGCGACCACCGCCAAGTCCACCAACCACTCAGCCATGGTCTGCATCAGCAGATCCTGGGCTGTCCTGCAGTGATTGGTGTTCGCTTGAAGGATGCGATGTTCGACTGTGTCCATCAGTCGGACATCGCACCCTCCTCCGCAACCACCGCAGGAACGGCGGTGTTAGCGGCAGCAGCAGGCGCAGGCCCGGTCGGCGCCTGCACTTTGCCACGCTTAGGGGGAGGAATACACTTCCTCCCCTTCATTACGTGGCCTGATCGGCGGCCACTGGCGGCACACACCGCACAGTGCGGCGTGGCGGCCTTGCAGGAGGCGGCTTTGTGGCCCTCCTTGCCGCAGCGATAGCATGTGTCCGTCCTGTCTACTTTGGACGGACACAGAGGCCTGGTGTGGCCGATGCCGAAGCACCGGAAGCACCGCAGAGGCTGGTCCTCGAGTGCCCGGACTGCGCCCGAGCTGAAACCGACTAGAAGCCGTCCTTTCGCAAGGACGGCTTTGGCAGCGGCGATTGGGCACTCGAGGCGGATGGTGCCCATACCACCGCGGCCGGGCCTTATGTCCCGGCCTTGGATCACCGCGGCGCCACAGCTCCCTACCGCTGCGACCGCCGCCACCACCTCCTCCTTGGTGACGGAGTCATCTAGCTCCGTCACTTCAATGGCCGCCGACTTGACCGGCCGGGCCACCTTGGCCGAGTCCGCGATTACCTCTTGCAGCTTGGCTGCAAAGAGGTCTGCATGGGCACTCCCTTCTGCCCCCGGGAACTCGAAAATTCGAGCCCCGGCTTGGGTCCGCCGGCAAGACACACTGCCGATCCCCAGTTGGGTAGGATCAGCATTGGCACGCGCCCGCACCAAAATGGACGCGTACGTCTCCCCTCGCTCCGCAGCCTCCGCGGTGAGTGTCACCACGACGGCCGCGGTTTTCGGGGGGACCAGCTTCCCCTTTCCCTTCCATTTCCCCTTCCCCTTTCCCTTGTCGGTCATCTGGGACCGGCTGGGAGTGGTGGTGGCGGGGGCGACAGGGACGGCCGTTGCCGACTTTTTGCCTTTGCCCTTCCCCTTACGGACCACTTCCGTCCACTCGTTGGACGGGGTGGTTGAAGGGAGAAGGGCATCTTCCGCCTGGGAGGAGGAGGACGGCTCCGGCTCGCACTGCCTCTTATCCGCCGCAAGCGGCGGTCGGAGGCGTTTCTCCGGCAAGAGCCGGTCCTCAATCCCTGCTAAGCAGGCTCTTGTGAAGGCCCTCTCCTCCATTACAACCTTGCGGATGATATCCTCAAGGTTGGAGGAGGGGCCCTCCACCGCAGGGCTTGTCTCGGCTTGTAGTGGCCGGGCCGTGGCTTCAGCTAGCTTCTGATGAAGCTGGCTGACCTCCGATTGCAGGCGATCTATTTTCGCCTGCAGTTGCCGCGTCTCGTCGGTGGCCTTCCGCCGAACCAACTCCGCGACGACACCGCGCATGCTCGCGGCCCGGCACTTGAGGGCCTTCTGAAAGGTCCCCTTTAGGTTGGAGGACTTAGAGGCGACCTCCACAATCTCCCCCTCGTCCTCCTCCGCCATTCTCTCCAGCTCGGCCAGAGAGTGGTCCGCGTATAGAACGCGGGACGCACCGTACCCGGACTTGGCCCGGGCAGCATGCGCCCGCTTCTCTTTGGCAGCAACCTGCTCTTCTAGCTCGTGCTGGAGCTGCGCCCGCCGAGCCAGGTCCAACTGGCGTTGGGCATCCGCGAGCCCAACGACATGGGTATCCGCGGCCGCCGTCGGCTTTTTAGCTTTCGGCAGCCTCGTCGACCCCGAGGCCGAGGAGCCCTCGGACCCACCGCTCCGGTGGACCCGCTTCCGCGGACGGGAGTCGTCCGCGTCCGACAAAGTAACAAGTGAGTCGTTGTCAGACGACTCACTCACCCTTCCGAAGAAGCTAGCCGCAGACGGCGCGCGGCTAGTTTCTGACGCCAGAGCGTCGGGGTGGCCCTGAGAAGGGCCCTCTGGTTGGCCCTGAGAAGGGCCTTTGGGTTGGCCCTGAGAAGGGCCTTTTGGTTTTAAAAATCGCCCGCAGGCGTCCCGCGTAGGTTTAGGCATAGCCTCCGCAGGATCGTAGGTCACACAAGGCAAAGATAAAATACACTACGAGATCACAGAGCACTTTAGCCAACCCAGTCTGCCACTCCGTTACGGTGGTCAGAACTGGGCTGTTTCCGGGGGACACGACGTGGACGTAAGCTCTGTGGGGGGGTCCCCCAACCTAACCTAACCTAACCTAACCTAACCTAACCTAACCTAACCAGATATCTTCGCTTCCAGACGCGCGATTTTGAAGCGGTTTTCCGTGTTTTTAGACCAAACTAGGCCTCCGCCTACGTTTTGACCATATCGCACGCGCTTACACGCGCGTCGGGACTTTATCCCTACTAACACTCGGGAATTTTTCGAATTTTCAAATTAAATTGTCAAAATTAATTGTTTTTCCAAATTCTTTCGCAAAAATAACGCTAGTTTATAGTTGCAATAGTCCTCACCCTTCATCCCTGAATTCTGGTCCGCGTTCCGCGTCCCAGTTTCCAGGTTTTGGGGTGAAATTCAAAATTTTTTGGTTCAAAAACGGGTTTTTTGACCACAACTCAAAATTTTTGGTCGGCACCTAATAAGTTTTATTCTTTATATAGCTAGCCCGCGCGGAGACGCGTCTCTGGACACCTCGCCCGCGCCCCTAGCCAGAATAAAACATATCTTTTCCAAAAAAATAGTTTTCCCATACATCTCTGTTAGTACCCAAAATCTACCTATAGGAGCGAGTCAAAAACACAAACGTAGATATCTTCGCTTCCAGACGCGCGATTTTGAAGCGGTTTTCAGTGTTTTTAGACCAAACTAGGCCTCCGCCTACGTTTTGACCATATCGCACGCGCTTACACGCGCGTCGGGACTTTATCCCTACTAACACTCGGGAATTTTTCGAATTTTCAAATTAAATTGTCAAAATTAATTGTTTTTCCAAATTCTTTCGCAAAAATAACGCTAGTTTATAGTTGCAATAGTCCTCACCCTTCATCCCTGAATTCTGGTCCGCGTTCCGCGTCCCAGTTTCCAGGTTTTGGGGTGAAATTCAAAATTTTTTGGTTCAAAAACGGGTTTTTTGACCACAACTCAAAATTTTTGGTCGGCACCTAATAAGTTTTATTCTTTATATAGCTAGCCCGCGCGAAGACGCGTCTCTGGACACCTCGCACGCGCCTCTAGCTTGAATAAATTTTGCCCGCCCACCCGCCCTCTGGCCTATAGGAAGAAGGTAGACGTGGGATTTTGGCAAAATTAATTTTATAAGTTCATTTGGCTTTACGTTCATAAATTTTTGAGTGTAGTTGTAGGGTTTTTTTTTTTTTTTTTTTTTTTTTTTTTTTTTTTTTTTTTTTAACATTATTTGACCAAGTTTGTAAGGCTTACACTATTTATGAGTATTTAATAATTATTTATTATCGTATTTATATTTTAACCGATTAGTTATTTTATTATCTTCTGTGTACCCCCCTTTACAGGGACACAGTAGATTCCAGTGTCCACCCATAACATTATTTCCGTTCCCTCCTCCCGAGCGGATATTATTGACCGGGCCCCCACTTTACAGGGGTTCGTTTTTATTTGTACTACGTGCCGCTCGAGACCAATATGTTCCGCACCCCATCGAGCACCGTGAGGGCCCAAGGCTCTAGTGGCTCGCCGCGATCGGCGGAGAAAGCGGGGCCTTCGCCTAATGCTAGGAGGAGAATCTCCTTCGGAGACGAGACTCCTTCTGCGTTACTGGGGGGCCCTGCCACTCCGGGGACGCGCCGAGCTGCTATTGAAGCCTCAAGACCGCTCAAAAAGTCTGAGGCTAAGTGCCGCAGTCGCACCGAGGAGGCGAGAGCTTGCCTAAATAAGGCTAAGCTTAATTTGGGCAACTCTCGCAATCTCAAGGCTGAGATCAAGACTGCGGTGCTCGAAGCCATAAACAGGCTTTATGAGCTGGTCAAGGAGTCTGAGCAAGACCGGGCCCCTGCCGCACCCATCGCCGTACCGGAAACCGCACCCACTGCTGACTTCGGCCCCCAACCCATCTTCTTTGAGGTTCTTGCTGGCCAGACTGAGCTTTTTAACACCTTGAAGGAGCACATCTCGGAGATCAAAGATAACTCCGAGAAACTAGAAAAGCTCCAGCACAGTCGGGCTAGCGGGGAATGTGTTGGGGAGAAAACTTACGCAAGTGTAGCGTCTGGGAGTAAGAGCCACACTGGGGCACAAGTCCCGGAGCGAACGACGTTGCACTCAGTGGTTGTCTCCTCAACAAAAGAGTTGGATACGGGTGCCGAAATACTCGAAAGAGTGCGAAAAGCGGTGGACGCGAAGGAGGGCTGGGTGCGCGTGGAGAGGGTCAGAAAGGCCAAGGACCAGAAGGTCATAATGGGGTGCGCAACGAAGGAGGAGAGGGAAAAACTAAAGAAACGACTAGAATCGGCCGGAGAGAACCTCGTCGTCGAGGCGGTGAAGAATCGGGACCCGCTTCTGGTTCTTAGGGACGTGCTGTTAGTCCACAGCGATGAAGAAGTGCTGAGAGCCCTGAAGAACCAGAATCAGGAGATCTTTCACGGCCTCGGGGACGAGGAACTCAAAATGTCTATCAAATTTCGGAAAAAGTCACGAAACCCGCATTTGAATAGCATTGTGCTGAGTGTCACCCCAGCAATCTGGAGGAGGGCACTTGAAGGAGGCAAGCTTCGTATTGACCTCCAGAGAGTGCGCGTCGAAGACCAGACGCCTCTGGTGCAGTGCACCCGTTGCTTGGCTTACGGGCACGGCAAACGCCTGTGCACGGAGCCTGCCGATCTGTGTAGCCACTGCGGTGGTCCACACCTCAGGGTGGACTGCCCTAGCAACCAGATCGGCGAAGCAGCGGCATGCGTGAACTGCACCAAAGCCAAGCTGGGGGAGCACCAGCACAATGCATTCAGTAACGACTGCCCGGTGCGTAAGAAGTGGGACGCATTCGCGAGGGCAATGATAGCTTATTGCTAAAGTCGTCGATGCGCCCACTTCAAAGCACAAAGAGACCACTTCGACACAACCAAATAGCAGACGCATTGAGCGAACCACTAGGGTTGGCTCAATGAAGAATGATAATTGGAGTCACTTTCATGAGAAGGTGGCTGAAATTATACTGGACCGTGAGCCAACTCTAGTGGAGTCGCCAAGTTGTGTCGAACCTGGTACTAAACTTTGGATATCATACTGTATTAGGTGCCAAAATATGATATTTACTTATATATTGAGTATATACAAAGCAGATATTATGGAAACCAAATTAAAAGCCTAAGTGCAGAAAATTAATATAAGGGTAAGTGACATAAGTAAACATGGCAAAATAAGAACATACAATTTAGAAATGTAATTAGTAAAATTAAATAAAAAAAAAAAAAAAAAAAAAAAAAAAAAAAAAAAAAAAAAAAATGTAAAATTAAGCGTTAGTACAGTTGTAAACAAATTGGATTGTAAAACAGTTATTAATAATGGGTAGAATATAAAATTATAGTAGAAAGAAATATAGTAAGAGTATATACATAGAAGTGAAATTTAAAGTAATATTAGATAAAAGAGTGTGGTCTCGACGGCCTTCTACAAAACTAGTCGCCATACAAGAAACAAAATTTGCGGAAAAGGGCTTTGACCATGTCAGAGGAACACTGGTGGGGCAGGAGTGTGGTTTTAGCCGGTTCGAGTCCGGCACTACCTCGACTGTCTTACAAGAGAAATTCCTGTGGGATAGTCGAGGTGTCCGCGGGGATTTCCCACTCCTGCCAAAACAAAAACAAAAAAAAAAAAAAAAAAAAAAAAAAAAAAACCTAACCTAACCTAACCTAACCTAACCTTTTTTTTTTTTTTTTTTTTTTTTGTTGCCGGGGTGGAAAATCCACACGGATGTCCTCCGCCCTGGGGCGGGCGGAGGGGTCTGTCGGACTCTAACCGACTAAAAACCACCCCGGTGTTCCCTTCCCACACTTGCACCGGAGATCATGGGAACTAGTGCGCCTTCCACGATCCCCGGCTAGTGCTGGCCCGCCTCTGCGGGCCACCTCATGTTTGCGGGGGGAGTGAGGTGTACTCCCCCCGCAACGCCAATAGGGGCGCGCGCGGAACACTACGCGCCACCGCCTCGGGTCCAGTTATTCGGCGGGGCGGCGGACGTCCCCAAGTCCACCGTCCCTCTGGACCCGTTTAGGGGGGCCGGAAGAGGGCGTTGTCCGCCCTCCTCCGACGCCCGACACGTCTGCTGCGGGTGGGGAGAGCGGTCTCGACCTCCCTCAACCTCTCCGCAGCCTCCTTCTGTGAGATGACCGTTTCACAGAAGGAGATCACCGCATCCCACGATTCTGCGCTCCCGACCATCGCGCGAGCGACGGCCGGCAGCGACAGATCGGCTCCCACTTCTGTCACGAGGGCACGGCGCGGCTCCTCCCATGCGACACACTCTGCCAGCGTATGCCGCGCCGTGTCCTCCAGACAATGGACGCAGTGATGACACCGGGCGTCCGGCTCCCTGTTTATGCGACACAGGTATTTCCCGAAGCAACCGTGCCCTGAGAACACCTGCGTCGCCCGAAACGACAGGGAGCCGTGCCTTCTCTCGAGCCATTCCTCGAGCACTGGTCGGATCGCCTCGATGGTAGCGAGGCGGTAGGCCGCAAAAGCCTCTCCCGCCACTCCGCCACCATGACCTCGCGGAGCTGAGACCGACGCAGATCAATCTCTCGCTGTATCGGCCCACCGCCCCGCGTCCGCACCTCCTCGCGCCACCGGTACAGTGACGCGAGGACTCTCGCCTCTAGGTCCCAGGGTGGCGACCCGGCCAGTGCACAAGCCGCCTCGTAGGAGACTGTACGATAGCCCCTGACAGACCTGACGGCCATCGCCCTCTGCGGCTTTCGCAGGATCGCGATGCTGCCGGCCGTCAGGTCAGAGGCCCACACCGGGGCCCCGTACAGGGCCATGGATCGCAAGACCCCCAGGTACAATCTCCTACAGGCGGTGCTCGGGCCCCCCAGATTGGGAAGCAGCGTTGCGAGCGCGCCCGCCGCGCCCATCAACTTGGGCGCCAGCCGCTGGAAGTGGGGGCCGAAGCTCCAACGGCTGTCGAGCACCAATCCCAGATACTTCATGGTGGACTCGACAGCGATTGGAGTACCCCCGACCACAATATGTGATCCCGGCGGCGGCGCCCGCCGGGGGCCGTGAAAGACCACGGCCTCCGACTTGTTGAGGGCCACCTCCAGGCCCAGGCGCCGTATGCGGCCCACAATCTGTGAGACCGCAGCCGTGGCCAGCAACGCTGCCTCCCTGTATGAACTCCCCCGGGCCGTGACCAGTGTGTCGTCTGCGTAACACACCAGGGCCACCCCCGGTTGGAGCTCGCCTCTCAGCACCCAGTCGTAGCCGATGTTCCACAGGGGTGGGCCGACGACCGAACCCTGTGGAACACCGCACGACATGTCGCGCCGGCCTCCGCCGTCGCGTCCCCTGTAGGTGACACACCTTTCCGCCAAATAAGCCCCAACGATGCGGCGGAGGTACGGGGGCACCCTGTGATAACACAGCGCCTCCCGAATGCAACTCCAGGGCAGGGTGTTGAAAGCGTTGGAGATGTCCAAGGACACCGCCAACATCACCCCGCCCCGGGACACCGCTTCCTCCGCCAGGACTCTTACCCGCATTATGGCGTCCACAGTGGAGCGCCCATGCCGAAAGCCGAACTGGCTATCGTCCAGATCCGGCCCCTCTCTGTACAAGTGGCCGGCGAGGCGGGCAGCAATAATCCGCTCGAAAAGCTTACCCACCTCGTCCAGCAGCACTATGGGCCGGTATGCGGATGGCGAATCCGCTGGGCGCCCCACTTTCTTGAGCAGGACCAGACGACCCTTTTTCCACTGACTAGGGAATTGGCCCTGCTCAAGACACGCTGAGTAGAGTCCTCTCAGCTGGGGCTCTAGCTCTTTCAGAGCGAGGGCAAGCGCGCCGCCAGGAACTCCGTCGGGTCCCGGAGCAACGGTTTTGGCCCGAAGCCGCGTTATTGCCACCCTCATCTCTGCTTCTGTCACCTCGGGGACGCTGACGTCCTCCTCATCCGTTGGCTCTGTGGCTGTGGGCAAAGCCATCGGCGGTGGTACATGCTCTTCTCTAGCAGGGAAGAGCGTTGCGACCACTTCCTCCAGCAGCTGAGGCTGCAGACTCTCAGTGAGTGGGGGCGCCCAGGCACGAAGTTTCCCTCGGACCGCACGATAAGGGCGCCCCCACGGATTCACGTCGAGGGTCGACAACATCTCCTCCCTGGCTCGAGTCCTAGCCTCGCCGACGGCCAGCCACAGAGCCTCCTTGGCCGCGCGGTACACCTCATACAGCGCGGCCTCTTCCTCCGGAACCCGACGACGTCTCCTCCGGTATCGGGTGTACTGGCGTCTCACCTCTACGCACTTCACGCGCAACTGCGCGATGACGGCGGACCACCAATACAGCTGGCGCCTTGTGGGTTGGGTGACGCGGGGCATAGACGCATCGCAAACTTGCGTCATTACCCCGCGGAACCACTGCGCCTCCGCTTCGACGTCGACGGGTTCGTTCGTCGTTGACTCCCGGACCCAGGCCTGCAGGATTGCGGCCTCCTCGAGAAGCTCCCTGTCGATACGCTTATATGACCAGCAAGGACCATCCATTTGCGGGGCCGTTGGGCGACCGGCGCCCGCAGTCTGGGCGGAGACGTCAAATCGAATATATCGATGGTCCGACAGCGTCTCCACCTCTACGGCAACTCGCCAGTCGCGCACACGGCTTGCAATAGCGGGGCTTGCGAACGACACGTCCACTATGGACCCGCCCCGCTGCCGCACGCACGTGTACACCGAGCCCCGATTCAGGACGATCAGGTCGGTCTCGACCGCCCACTCCTCCAACACCTCACCCCTGGGATCGGTGATCGGGGATCCCCATGCCGCAGACTTGGCATTGAGATCCCCGAGCACCAGCACCGGGCGAGGATGGAACCGGCTCACGACGGCACCTAGCTCGACAAGGAACTCCTCAAAGTCAGCGAGACTCTTGTTGGGGGAGAAATACGCCCCAATTGTGACTATGCCGTCCACGAGGGCAGCCACCCAACCGTGTCCTCGGGACGGACTGTCAAGAGTCCCGCCAATGATGGCCACCGAGCCATCCAGGTCCCCTACCCAGTTATCGCGGGGGGGGACAAAATACGGCTCGGCGACCACAGCCACGTTGATTAACCACTCCGCCATGCTCTGGAGCAATAGATCCTGAGCTCTGGCGGCGTGGTTAATGTTCGCCTGGAGGAAACGGTATTGTGCCATTAATGACATTCCATTTCCTCGGCTCCTCCTTCCCTGGGTCGGGAGTCGGGCTGTGGGAGAGGCGCAGTTTCTCCGACAGCTCTAGACCTCTTGTTTTTAGACTTGGGTGCCTTGCAGGCCTTCCCGCCAAGTCTGTGCTCCGAACGTTTCCCTGCAGCTGCGCAAAGGCTGCAGTTTGGCGCTCCAGAGCACTGGGCCGCCTTGTGGCCAGGTCGACCGCAGCGGAAACATAGTTCACTGCGGTCGACCTGTGCAGTGCATTGTGCCTTGACGTGCCCCTTTTCTAGGCACCGGAAGCAATTCAAAGCCCGCTTAGGCAGGAGCTTGACCCTGGCAGACACCCAGCCTACCAGGAGTCGCCCGCCATCTGCAACCTTGTTCGCAGCCGCGACCGGGCATCGCACCCAAACAGTGCCCAGCCCGTCCATGCCGCTGCGAATTTCGCCCGCCACCACGCTGTCTGGCGGACACCCACCGGTTTGGGCCATGGCCGCCACTACTTCCTCCGGGGTTACCGAGTCGTCCAGGCCTTCCACGCGCAATTCAGCCGTGACCAGTGGCCTTGACACTCGGGCGTCCTCTGGCTTGAGGACTTCCCGGAGTTTGGCAGCCAACTTGTCCGCCCTCTCCTGCCTTCCGGCACCCGACACCTGAAGCATCTTGGCACCCGTGGCTGCCGTCCTGAAGACGAAACCAGCCGGGGTGCCAAACTCGCTAAATTGAAGCTTCTGCTTCATTTCCGCCAGGACCGACTTGTAGGTCACTCCCCTGCTTACGGCTTCGGGCTGCAGTGTAATAACTACAGCCTCGGAGCGTGGGGTAGTGACCCTGGGTGGCCTCGTGCCCTCTGATCGAGCCGGTACCTGGGGCGGTGTCGGCTGTGGCGCGTTCTTTTTGCGCCCCCTCTTCACCACCGTCGTCCAGGCCTCCTGGGTGGGAGGTGCGGTCGCCGATAGCACGGCCTCTTGGGAGGTAGGAGGTGCGGTTGCAACCGCCGTCTTCTTCCTCCTCTTCCTCTTCTTTTTGCCGCGGCCCTCTCCACCCACCGTCACATGGCCGGGAGAAGCGGTCGCCGGGGGCTGGGACGTCGGAACGAGGGGTGCGGACGCAACCTGTTCGGGCGTCCCCGAACCCGCCGCGGGCTTTTTGCCCCCCTCTGGAGGTTTTTGCGTGATCTGCGTGGGCTTTGTCCTCGCAGCCTCTTCTATCCTCCGCCTATCCGCCGCAAGCGGGGGCCGGAGGATCTCAGCTGGGGGCAGTCGAGACTCGAATGCCTCCAGGCGGGCACTCACCATGCCCCCACACTGCACCATGCAGATTCTCGCCACCCTCTCTACGTCGTAGTCCGACAAACTTTGAGTTGGTGGCGCCGCATGTGCAGGGGCCGACGAGGGAGCCGCCTGCTGCTGACCAACATTTCGCAAAGCGGCAAACTGCCGCTTGAGGTCCTCCAGCTCAGATCGGAGACGGCTGTTCTCCGTCCACAACCTCGCCGTCTCCTCCGAGGTCGTGTGGCCATGGAGAACCTGAACCGCCTCCCTGATCCCCTCTGCCGCCTCTTTGAGGGCGCGCGTGAATGAGCCCTTCAGGTTGCCGGATTTGGTGGCAACCTTCAGGACAATGTCCACGCCGTCCATCGCTTGGCGGCTGAGAGCCTCTGCTGTCAGGCTCTCCCCACTGGTCGCCTGGACAGACCGCCGCTCTCGGGCCTGTCGGGCCATTTCAGCCACCTCATCGGCCGCGACCGCTCTATTCTGAGCACGTTTCGCGGCGTTGGCCTCCGCCTTTGTGCCCACAAGAGCGACGGTGACCCCTCCAATGTCGTTGACTGAGACCGCGGGTGAGACGCGATCCGAGTCACTTGCCATCGGCGTATCGGGGCGTTGCTTCAGGAAGCTGCCCCGGAGTTCGCGTGACACTGCCGGACTGTTCGTCCCGCGACCTCTGCCTCTCCTGGCTGTCGGCACCTTGGTGGCTGGCAGGTTCTCCTCACTAGAGGACAGACCCGCCGCCGAACCCGCGTCCGACTGACAGCCTCTGGAACGCTTCCCCCAAAACTTGGAGGGTGCGGCGGCCGTAACTGCACGCGGTGTGTCTTCCGACTCCGACATGCACACCCTCTCCAGAACCACGCGTGGCTCTACTGGAGCCTCTGCTCCCACTCTCAGTGACGCAGCGCCGGAGTCCGACACTGCGTCTGCGTCCGCCACGCGGCGCTCACCCGGCCTTCGGTCGGGTGGTTTAAACGAGATCAGGTCTTCGAAAGACCGTGATCTTGAGCCTCCTCGGCTCTCGTTGCCTTTGGCAAGCGGAAGAGAATTGTTGCCCTCCCCAGAATACGGGGGGCTTGACGGCCCCGAAGGGACCGTGACGGATTCTCCAGCTGCTGAGCAGCTGGTACCGCCCTGGGGTACAACTTTGCAATTCTTCTTTTTCATTTTTGTTTTTTGTTCCTTTAAATGGTGTGGTCCCTGTCTCCCCACTTCATAAATATTATACATAAACATATATTATAAACATATCTAATATATAAACATACATATATATATTCCCCCCCTCCCCCTTGATCCCTTATCACGACGATTCATCACTCGCACAGTCACGTCTGATGGGCAGACGCGTACCAGAGGGCGACGAATGCCGCGATCCAAGATGAAAGAGGATCCCCAACCCTGATTCACTCCCCGAGAACCTCGAGGAGTGAATCACTAATCACGTACCGTCCGATAAGCCCGCTCCGTGAGCCATCGCACGGCACACGACGTTTTAACCCAGCCCTGATTCACTCCCCGAGAACTTCGAGGAGTGAATCTCTAATCACATACCGTCCGATGAGCCCGCTCCGTGAGCCATCGCACGGTATACGACGTTTTAACCCACCCCTGATTCACTCCCCGAGAACTACGAGGAGTGAATCACTAATCACGTACCGTCCGATGAGCCCGCTCCGTGAGCCATCGCACGGTACACGACGTTTTAACCCAGCCCTGATTCACTCCCCGAGCACTTCGAGGAGTGAATCTCTAATCACATACCGTCCGATGAGCCCGCTCCGTAAGCCATCGCACGGTATACGACGTTTTAACCCACCCCTGATTCACTCCCCGAGAACTTCGAGGAGTGAATCACTGATCACGTACTGTCCGATAAGCCCGCTCCGTGAGCCATCGCACGGTACACGACGTTTTAACCCACCCCTGATTCACTCCCCGAGAACTTTGAGGGACTCGAGTAGTGAATCGCGAATCACACATCGTCCGATAGACCTGCTCCGTGGGTAATCGCACGACGTGCGATGTGGCCCCTCCCCATATTCACACTCCAATGACTTGGAGCGTGAATCGCGCACTGCCCGGATCGGACAGGGCACCCCTCCCCAGAATATTAGCCACGACAGTAACATTCCCCAAAGAATAAGAATTTCTTCATATTCCTCGAGGAAGGATACTGCCGCGCCCAGGGTGCACCGGCCCAGCAGCTGCTCTTCCCTCCAGACGTATCGAGAGGGACCAGCAGCCACCAGGCACACGTGGAGGAATTCTGACGCACCCCAACCTAACCTAACCTAACCTTTTTTTTTTTTTTTTTTTTTTTTTTTTTTTTTTTTTTTTTCTCGATGTGGAAATCCTCAATGGATGTCCTCCGCCCTGGGGAGAGCGGAGGGGTCTGTCAGACTCGTACTGACTAAAACCACACCGGTGTTCCCTCGCACACTTGCGTCGGGGGGCAGCGGGAACTGATGCGACTTCCGCTGCCCCAGACTAGTGCTGGCCCGCTTGACCTGCGGGCCTCGTCCCGGGGGGAGTGAGGTGTAAGACTCCCCCCGCTACGTCATGAGAGGCGCGCGTGGAACACAACGCGCCGCCGTCTCGGGTCCATTGTAATAGGGGGCGACGGATGTCCCCGAATCCGTCGCCCCTGGACCAATTTAGGGGGGCCGGAAGAGGGCATTGTCAGCCCTCTGCCGACGCCCGGCGCGTCTGCTGCGGGATGGGTGAGGGCTCGTCACCTCCCTTTCCCTTTCCGCAGCTTCCTTCTGCGACATGACGGTTTCGCAGAAGGACATCACCGCGTCCCAGGACTCTGCGCTGTCGACCATCGAGCGAGCGACGGCCGGCAGCGACAGGTCTCCTCCAACCTCTGCAACGAGGGCACGGCGCGGCTCATCCCACGCGGCGCACTCAGCCAGCGTATGCCGCGCCGTATCCTCCATACAGTGGACGCAGTGATGGCACCGAGCGTCCGGCTCCCTGCCCAAGCGACACAGGTACTTCCCGAAGCAGCCGTGCCCCGAGAGCACCTGCGTCACCCGAAACGTCAGGGAGCCGTGCTTCCTCCCGAGCCAGTCGTCGAGTACTGGCCGGATCGCCTCAACTGTGTCGAGGCCGGCGGTAGGGAGCTCTAGCCTCCCCCGCCATTCCGCTACCATGACCTGTTGGAGCTGAGACCGGTGCACTGTTATTTGTCGCTGCACCAGCCTCTCGCCCCGATGTTTGGCCTCCTCGCGCCACTGGTATAGTGTCGCGAGGGTCTTCGCCTCCAGGTCCCACGGCGGGGATCCGGCCAGTACGCAAGCCGCCTCGTAGGAGATCGTGCGATATCCCCGTACGACCCTGATGGCCATTGCTCTCTGCGGTCTGCGCAGAACTGCGATAGTGCGGGCCGTCAGGTCGGTCGCCCATATCGGGGCCCCATAAAGGGCCATCGATCGCACGATCCCCACGTACAACCGCCTGCAGGCGGAGCTCGGGCCCCCCAGATTGGGAAGCAGCGTTGACAGCGCGCCCGCCGCGCCCATCAACTTGGGCACCAGACGCTGAAAGTGGGGGCCGAAGTCCCAACGGCTGTCGAGCACCAATCCAAGGTACTTCATGGTTGACCCGACAGCGATCTGGACCCCCCCGACCACAATGTGTGATCCCAACGGCGGTGCCCGTCGAGGGCCATGAAAAGCGATGGCCTCCGACTTGTTAAGGGCCACTTCCAGGCCCAGGCGTCGTATGCGGCTCACCACCTGTGAGACCGCAGCCGTGGCCAGCAACGCTGCTTCCCTGTACGAGCTCCCCCGAGCCGTGACCAGCGTGTCGTCCGCATAACAGGTCAGGTTCACTCCTGGCGGGAGCTCGCACCGCAAAACCCAGTCGTATCCGATGTTCCACAGGGGTGGGCCCAGAACCGAGCCCTGTGGAACACCGCACGACATCTCGCGACGGCCAGCGCCGTCGCGTCCCATATAGGTGACACATCTTCCCGAGAGATACGCCCCCACGATGTTGCGGAGGTAGGAAGGCACCCGATGGTATCGCAGGGCCTCCCTAATGCAACTCCAAGGCAGGGTGTTGAACGCGTTGGAGATGTCCAGAGACACCGCCAGCACCACCCCACCCTGGGACACCGCTTCCTCCGCCAGGACTCTTACTCTCCTGATGGCGTCGATGGTAGAGCGCCCACACCGGAAGCCAAACTGGCTGTCGTCCAGGTTCGGCCCAACCGTGCACAAGTGGCTGACGAGGCGATCTGCGATTACTCGCTCGAACAACTTGCCCGCCTCGTCCAACCTGCCCGCCTCGTCCAAACCTAACCTAACCTAACCTAACCTCATAGGACGGACCGCCAAGAGACAGGAGGACTTGCCGTTGGCGAAGGACGGAGTACCACTGAGCGCACAGGAATCGGCTCAGCTGCTGGCCGAGACCTTCTACCCGGAAGACCTAGAGGAGGGTGAAAATGCTGACCACCGTCGGACACGTGAAGCGGCCTGTCGTGTAAACGATTGGGCGCATGATGAACAACATGACCCACCGTTTACACTTCAGGAGCTGAAAACCGCGGTGGAAAGCTTCAACCCGAAAAAGGCACCCGGAGCAGATGGTCTCACAGCCGATATCTGTGCCCAAGCTATTTTCCGGGACCCAGGGACGTTCCTTGCACTGGCCAATAAGTGCCTGGAGCACGGACACTTCCCTGGGGCCTGGAAAGTAGCCACGGTGGTGGTCCTCCGAAAACCCGGCAAAGAGTCTTACACCGCCCCTAAATCGTACAGGCCAGTCGGCCTCCTACCAGTCCTAGGTAAAGTCCTGGAAAAGCTGCTAGTAGCAAGGCTAAAATGGCACCTAGTCCCGCGGCTCAGTACTCGCCAGTTTGGTTTCATGCCACAGAGGAGCACCGAGGACTCCCTCTACACCATGATACAACATATCAAAGGACATATCACTAAAAACATATCACTAAAACGACCCAGCGCATTCCCGCTTCGTCCGAGTGGCGGGGGACTGGGAAACCGGCACAGCCTTTACTTCCAGTCCTCCACCGACGATTGCAAGGCAGACCCCCCTCACACCCTCACGGGTGTGGGGGGGTCGGGAATGACCGACGAAGATGACGGGTGCAATGCGGGCGCAGGCACCCCCGTGCCTGTAGCCCGCCCGTCACCATGAGGAGGGAGGGCTCGACGCCTTCTCCCCCTTCTTCGTCTGCGGAGCGGCGCAGCGAGAGGATCGTCCTCCCGCGCGCGCTCCGCCTCCTCCTTCTGCGAGAGTACGTCCTTGCAAAAGGAGGCTACCGCTGACCAGGCCTCCTCGCTCCCCAGCATGGCGTCGACCACGCCGGGAAGCGAGAGGTCCGGTCCGACCACCCCGGTCAGACCGCGGCGCAGCTCGGCCCACGCCGGGCACACCTCGAGGGTGTGCTGCGCCGTGTCCTCCGCCGCGCCGCAGTCGTGGCACGCCGGGGTCTCCTCCCTCCCGATCCGGTGCAGGTGCGATCCGAAGCAGCCGTGCCCGGACAACACCTGCACCAGACGGAAAGAGAGGAAACCGTGGGACCGCTCGAGCCAGCCCTTCAGGACCGGACCGAGCGCGTCCAACGTCCGGCGGCCAAAGGCGGCGTTGGCGAGGTCCTCCGTCCAATGGAGGACGATGGCGTCCTTCGCCTCCTGCCGCACGGCCTCCCGCTCTTCGGCGACGGGGCGCTCCCCGAGCGCCTTCCGGTGCGCCGTCCACTCGTAGACTCTGGCAAGCACCCATGCCTCCAACTCCCAAGGAGGGGTGCCGGCCAGAGCGCACGCCGCCGAAAAGCCCACCGAGCGGTAAGCCCTCGCCACCCGCTGTGCAATGGCCCGCTGGGGCCTGCGGATGGCGGTCGCATTCTCCCTCCTATGGAGGGAGTCCGCCCAGATGGGTGCCCCGTAAAGGGCCATGCTCCGCAAGATACCGGCATAGAGGCGCCGGCATTTCGCCTTGGGTCCCCCCAGGTTTGGGAGGAGCCACGAGAGGGCGTCCGCGGCCTTCAACAGGCGCGTCGACAGCCCGCTGAAGTGCGGGCCGAAGCGCCACCTGTCGTCCAGCACCAGACCCAGATATTTCATCTGGGGCTGGACCCCTATACGTACGCCCTCCACGACGATGTGGGCGTCGGGAGGGCAGCGCTGCCGTGGACCGCGAAAGTACACGGCCTCCGTCTTGTGCAGCGCCACCTTCAATCCCAGGCGGCGGATCCTCTCTGCCACCAAGGATCCGCCAGCCGAGGCCAGACAGGCCGCATCCCCGAAGTTCCTCCCCCGGGCAGTGAGGAGAGTGTCATCCGCGTAGCAGATGACACTCGTGCCCGGGAGGAGGGCTCCCCGCAAGAGCCAATTGAACCCGATGTTCCACAAGGGGGGGCCAAGCACCGACCCCTGTGGAACACCGGACTCTGCCCCGTAGCGCCTCACGGTGGCCGTTTTGTCTACGAAGAGGACCTCTCGGTCCTCCAAGTAGCTGGCCAGGAGATCCCGCAGATATTGGGGCACTCCGTGATACCGGAGCGCCTCCAGTATCGTCGAGTGGGGGACGGAGTTGAAGGCGTTGGCAATGTCGAATGACACCGCCAGCACTCCGTCCCCCGCCTCCACCGCCTCCTTCACCTGGCCCTTCAGTAGGGACAGCGCGTCGATCGTCGAACGCCCACGGCGGAAACCGTATTGGGCGTCCGATAGATCCGGCCCTACCTCCTGCAAATGGCTTTCCAGCCTCGCGGCGACAATCCCCTCGAACAATTTACCGACCTCATCGAGCAGAACGATGGGCCGGTATGCCGAGGGGGAGTCAACCGGGCGACCCTCCTTTCGGAGGAGGCATAGCTGCCCCTCCTTCCACAGTTTCGGGAACCTCCCAGCCGTAAAACACGCACTGAAGAGGTCCCGGAACCTGTCCTCCATTTGGGAGGCGGCGATCGCCACCACCCGTGCGGGGACGCCGTCCGGTCCGGGGGCGGTCTTCTTTGCGCGGAGGCTCAGAACCCCTACGCAGAATTCCGCCGCCGTCACCGGGGGAACCTCCGCCTCCGGTGGAGCCGCCCCTTGCGGGGGATCCATTGTTGGTGGGGCGAAGTCGGTCCTGCGCGGAAACAGGGACCGGACCACCCCATCCAACAATGCTGGCTCGAGGGTCTCCGACAGTGGGGGACCATAGGGGCGGAGCTGGTTCCGCGCCGCCTTATATGGTCTCCCATAGGGATCCCTGTCGAGACCCTCCAGCATCTCGGCCCTCGCCGAGTCTTGCGCAGCGCCCATTGCAGACTTGAGGGCCTCCGCAGCCTCTCGGTAAGAGTCGTACAGGAGGTCCTCCTCTGCCCGGACTCGGGTTTGGGCACTGCGCCGTCGGCTCCGCGTGTAGGCCCTTCTGGCCGCCACGCAGGTGGCCCGGAGTCCCGCCAGCTCCTCCGTCCACCAGTAGACGGCACGACGGGGAGGCGGACGGCGAGACCGAGGCATGCTGGAGTTGCACACCTCGGTCAAGGACCCCCTGAGCCGGACCGCTGCGGCGTCAACGTCCGGGACCTCCTCGACAGGGGGAGGCGACAGCCAGTCCTGGAGAAAGGCGGCCTCCTTGGCTGCCTCCCGGTCCAGGCGGGTGAGTGCCCACCGCGGGAAGGGAGATTGCTCAGCGCGGGCTGTCCCCCTCCCCTGCCGGGTGGAGATGTCGAACCGCACGTAACGGTGGTCCGACAAGGTCTCCACCAGCTCCACCCGCCAGTTCACGACGCGGGCGGCCAGCGCGGGGGTGGCAAACGACACGTCCACCACCGACCCGCCCTGTTGCCGCACACACGTGTGGACCGCCCCCCTGTTGAGAAGGGACACACCGCACGAGGCCGCCCAAAACTGGACGGCGCGTCCCCGGACGTTGCAACCGGCGGCGGGGTTGCCCCAGTCCACCGACTTGGCGTTTAGGTCGCCCAACACCACGACCTGGCGTGGCGCCGCCCTCCCTACGACAGCAGTGAGGACTTCAAGGAAATCCTCAAAGTCCGAGAGAGGGCGGTTTGGGGAGAAATACACCCCCACCATCGCTATCTCTCCCCACGCGGCGGCCACGTATCCCGGTCCCCTCTCTAAGAGCGAGAGGGGAGGGGAGTCTGTGGAAGACCGCGCCACCAACGCCACCAAGCCGTCTCGGTCGCCCAGCCAACGGCCAGGGACCGAGTAGGGTTCGGCGACCACCGCCAAGTCCACCAACCACTCAGCCATGGTCTGCATCAGCAGATCCTGGGCTGTCCTGCAGTGGTTGGTGTTCGCCTGAAGGATGCGATGTTCGACTGTGTCCATCAGTCGGACATCGCAACCTCCTCCGCAGCCGCCGCAGGAACGGCGGTGTTAGCGGCAGCAGCAGGCGCAGGCCCGGTTGGCGCCTGCGCTTTGCCACGCTTAGGGGGAGGAATACACTTCCTCCCCTTCATTACGTGGCCTGATCGGCGGCCACTGGCGGCACACACCGCACAGTGCGGCGTGGCGGCCTTGCAGGAGGCGGCTTTGTGGCCCTCCTTGCCGCAGCGGTAGCATGTGTCCGTCCTGTCTACCTTAGACAGACACAGAGGCCTGGTGTGGCCGATGCCGAAGCACCGGAAACAACGCAGAGGCTGGTCCTCGAGTGCCCGGACTGCGCCCGAGCTGAACCCGACTTGAAGCCGTCCCTTCGCAAGGACGGCTTTGGCAGCGGCGATTGGGCACTCGAGGCGGATTGTGCCCATACCACCGCGGCCGGGCCTTATGTCCCGGCCTTGGACCGCCGCGGCGCCACAGCCCCCTACCGCTGCGACCGCCGCCACCACCTCCTCCTTGGTGACGGAGTCATCCAGCTCCGTCAACTCAATGGCCGCCGACTTGACCGGCCGGGCCACCTTGGCAGAGTCCGCGATGACCTCTTGCAGCTTGGCTGCAAAGAGGTCCGCGCGGGCTCCCCCTTCGGTCCCCGGGAACTCGAAAATTCGAGCCCCGGCTTGGGTCCGCCGGCAAGACACACTGCCGATCCCCAGTTGGGTGGGATCGGCATTGGCCCGCGCCCGCACCAAAATAGACGCGTACGTCTCCCCGCGCTCCGCAGCCTCCGCGGTAAGCGTCACCACGACGGCCGCGGTTTTTGGGGGGACTAGGTGTCTATTTCCCCTCCCTTTCCCTTTCCCATTTCCCGTACCGGTCGTCTGCGACTGGCTGGGAGCGGTGGTGGCGGGGACGACAGGGACGGCCGTTACCGTCTTCTTCCCTTTGCCCTTCCCCTTACGGACCACTTCCGTCCACTCGTTGGACGGGGTGGTTGAAGGCAGAAGGGCGTCTTCCACCTGGGAGGAGGAGGACGGCCCCGGCTCGCACTGCCTCTTATCCGCCGCAAGCGGCGGTCGGAGGCGTTTCTCGGGCAAGAGCCGGTCCTCGATGCCCGCTAAGCAGGCTCTTGTGAAGGCCCTCTCCTCCATTACAACCTTGCGGATGATATCCTCAAGGTTGGAGGAGGGGCCTCCACTACAGAGCACGTCTCGGCTAGTTGTGCCCGGGCCGAGGCAGGGCCCTCTGCCACAGGGCTCGCCTTGGCCTGTTGTGGCCGGGCCGCGGCTTCAGCGAGCTTTTGGTGAAGCTGGCTGACCTCCGACTGCAGACAATCTATTCTCGCCTGCAGTTGCCGCGTCTCGTCGGTGGTCGTCCGCTTCACCAACTCAGCGACGACACCACGCAGGCTCGCGGCCCTGCATTTTAGGGCCTTTTGAAACGTGCCCTTTAAGTTGGAGGACTTAGAGGCGACCTCTATGATCCCCTCCTCGTCCTCCTCTGCCATCCTTTGCAGCTCCTCCAGGGACTGGTCCGCGTACAGAACGCGTGACGCACCGTACCCAGACTTGGCCCGGGCAACGTGCGCACGCTTCTCCTTGGCGGCAACCCGCTCCTCCAGCTCTTGCTGGAGCTGCGCCTTCCGGGCCAGGTCCACCTGGCGCTGGGCGTCCGCGAGCCCAACGACGTGGGTATCCGCGGCCGTTGTCGTCGGCTTTTGAGCCTTCGACAATGGTTTGGACCCCGAAGCCGAGGAGCTCTCGGACCCACAGCTTCGGAAGACCCTCTTCCGCGATCGAGAGCCACTCGCATCCAACCCTCCAACAACCGAGTCGCTGTCAGACGACTCTGCCCCGCCGAAGTAGCTAGCCGCAGACGGCGCGCGGCTACACTCTGATGTTGGAGCGTCGGGGTGGCCCTGAGAAGGGCCTTTTGGTTGGCCCTGAGAAGGGCCTTTGGGTTGGCCCTGAGAAGGGCCTTTTGGTTGGCCCTGAGAAGGGCCGTTTGGTTGGCCCTGAGAAGGGCCTTTTGGTTTTAAAAAACGCCCGCAGGCGTCCCGCGAGGGTTTGGGCATTCCGCAGACTCGTACTATAAAGGCAATGAATAAAATGAGCTACGAGAGCACAGAGCACTTTGGCCAACCCAGTCTGCCACTCCGTTACGGTGGTCAGAACTGGGCTGTTTCCAGGGGACACGACGTGGACGTAAGCTCTGTGGGGGGGTCCCCCAACCTAACCTAACCTAACCTAACCTAACCTTTTTTTTTTTTTTTTTTTTTTTTTTTTTTTTTTTTTTTTTTTTTTTTTTTTTTTTTTTGACGCTGGGAAAAAATGCATTACGCATGCCCTCCCATCGGGGGACGGGAGGGGTATGTGGGACTCCCCGGGCTGACCCGGTATACCCACTAAAACGACCCAGCGCATTCCCGCTTCGTCCGAGTGGCGGGGGACTGGGAAACCGGCACAGCCTTTACTTCCAGTCCTCCGCCGACGATTGCAAGGCAGACCCCTCACACCCTCACGGGTGTGGGGGGTCGGGAATGACCGACGAAGGTGACGGGTGCAATGCGGGCGAAGGCACCCCCGTGCCTGTCGCCCGCCCGTCACCATGAGGAGGGAGGGCTCGACGCCTTCTCCCCCTTCTTCGTCTGCGGAGCGGCGCAGCGAGAGGATCGTCCTCCCGCGCGCGCTCCGAGAGAGGGCGGTTTGGGGAGAAATACACCCCCACCATCGCTATCTCTCCCCACGCGGCGGCCACGTATCCCGGTCCCCTCTCTAAGAGCGAGAGGGGAGGGGAGTCTGTGGAAGACCGCGCCACCAACGCCACCAAGCCGTCTCGGTTGCCCAGCCAACGGCCAGGGACCGAGTAGGGTTCGGCGACCACCGCCAAGTCCACCAACCACTCAGCCATGGTCTGCATCAGCAGATCCTGGGCTGTCCTGCAGTGGTTGGTGTTCGCCTGAAGGATGCGATATTCGACTGTGTCCATCAGTCGGACATCGCACCCTCCTCCGCAGCCGCCGCAGGAACGGCGGTGTTAGCGGCAGCAGCGGGCGCAGGCCCGGTCGGCGCCTGCGCTTTGCCACGCTTAGGGGGAGGAATACACTTCCTCCCCTTCATTACGTGGCCTGATCGGCGGCCACTGGCAGCACACACCGCACAGTGCGGCGTGGCGGCCTTGCAGGAGGCGGCTTTGTGGCCCTCCTTGCCGCAGCGGTAGCATGTGTCCGTCCTGTCTACCTTGGACGGACACAGAGGCCTGGTGTGACCGATGCCGAAGCACCGGAAACACCTCAGAGGCTGGTCCTCGAGTGCCCGGACTGCGCCCGAGCTGAGCCCGACTTGAAGCCGTCCTTTCGCAAGGACGGCTTTGGCAGCGGCGATTGGGCACTCGAGGCGGATGGTGCCCATACCACCGCGGCCGGGCCTTATGTCCCGGCCTTGGACCGCTGCGGCGCCACAGCCCCCTACCGCTGCGACCGCCGCTACCACCTCCTCCTTGGTGACGGAGTCATCTAGCTCCGTCACCTCAATGGCCGCCGACTTGACCGGCCGGGCCACCTTGGCAGAGTCCGCGATGACCTCTTGCAGCTTGGCTGCAAAGAGGTCCGCGTGGGCACCCCCTTCGGCCCCCGGAAACTCGAAAATTCGAGCCCCGGCTTGGGTCCGCCGGCAAGACACACTGCCGATCCCCAGTTGGGTGGGATCGGCATTGGCACGCGCCCGTACCAAAATAGACGCGTACGTCTCCCCACGCTCCGCAGCCTCCGCGGTGAGCGTCACCACGACGGCTGCGGTTTTTGGGGGGACTAGCTGTCTCTTTCCCCTCCCTCTCCCTTTTCCCTTCCCATTTCCCTTACCGGTCGTCTGCGACTGGCTCGGAGCGGTGGTGGCGGGGACGACAGGGACGGCTGTTTCCGTCTTCTTCCCTTTGCCTTTCCCCTTACGGACCACTTCCGTCCACTCGTTGGACGGGGTGGTCGAAGGCAGAAGGACGTCTTCCACCTGAGAGGAGGAGGACGGCCCCGGCTCACACTGCCTCTTATCCACCGCAAGCGGCGGTCGGAGGCGTTTCTCCGGTAAGAGCCGGTCCTCGATGCCTGCTAAGCAGGCTCTTGTGAAGGCCCTCTCCTCCATTACAACCTTGCGGATGATATCCTCAAGGTTGGAGGAGGGGCCCTCCACCGCAAGGCTCGCCTCGGCTTGTAGTGGCCGGGCCGTGGCATCAGCTAGCTTCTGATGAAGCTGGCTGACCTCCGACTGCAACCGATCTATTTTCGCCTGCAGTTGCCGCGTCTCGTCGGTGGCCTTCCGCCGAACCAACTCCGCGACGACACCGCGCATGCTCGCGGCCCGGCTCTTGAGGGCCTTCTGAAAGGTCCCCTTTAGGTTGGAGGACTTAGAGGCGACCTCCACAATCTCCCCCTCGTCCTCCTCTGCCATTCTCTCCAGCTCGGCCAGAGAGTGGTCCGCGTATAGAACGCGGGACGCACCGTACCCGGATCTGGCCCGCGCGACTTGCGCCCGCTTCTCGTTTGCAACGACCCGCTCCTCCAGCTCTTGCTGAAGCTGCGCCCGCCGAGCAAGATCCAACTGGCGTTGGGCGTCCGCGAGCCCAACGACGTGGGTATCCGCGGCCGCCGTCGGCTTTTTAGCCTTCGGCAGCCTCGTCGACCCCGAGCCCGAGGAGCCCTCGGACTCACCGCTCCGGTGGACCCGCTTCCGCGTACGGGAGTCGTCCGCGTCCGACACAGTAACAAGTTCGTCGTCAGACGACTCACTCACCCTTCCGAAGAAGCTAGCCGCAGACGGCGCGCGGCTAGTTTCCGACGCCGAAGCATCAGGGTGGCCCTGAGAAGGGCCTTTTGGTTGGCCCTGAGAAGGGCCTTTGGGTTGGCCCTGAGAAGGGCCTTTTGGTTTTAAAAAGCGCCCGCAGGCGTCCCGCGAGGGTTTAGGCATAGCCTCCGCAGAATCGTAGGTCACACAAGGCAAAGATAAAATACGCTACGAGGTCACAGAGCACTTTGGCCAACCCAGTCTGCCACTCCGTTACGGTGGTCAGAACTGGGCTGTTTCCAGGGGACACGACGTGGACGTAAGCTCTGTGGGGGGGTCCCCCAACCTAACCTAACCTAACCTAACCGCAGATATCTTCGCTTCCAGACGTGCGATTTTGAAGCTGTTTTCAGTATTTTTAGACCAAACTAAGCCTCCGCCTACGTTTTGACCATATCGCACGCACTTGCACGCGCGTCGGGACTTTATCCCTACTAACACTCGGGAATTTTTCGAATTTTCAAAGTAAATTGTCAAAATTAATTGTTTTTCTTTATTCTTTCGCAAAAATAACGTTAGTTTATAGTTGCAATAGTCCTCACCCTTCATCCCTGAATTCTGGTCCGCGGTCCGTGTCCCAGTTTCCAGGTTTTGGGGTGATATTCAAAATTTTTCGGTTCAAAAACGGGTTTTTTGACCACAACTCAAAATTTTTGGTCGGCACCTAATAAGTTTTATTCTTTATATAGCTAGCCCGCGCGGAGACGCGTCTCTGGACACCCCGCACGCGCCCCTAGCTCGAATAAATTTTGCCCGCCCACCCGCCCTCTGGTCTATAGGAAGGTAGACGTGGGATTTTTGGCAAAGTTTATGTTTTTTGAATTTAGCTCCATTAGCATATTTGAGGTCTGTTAGTAGGGATTTGACGAGAAAAGTGCCTTTTTAAACTGTGACTGAGACCTTAAGTCTCATATAATAGTTGACGTTTCATCGTTAAATTGGCAAACGGTGAACACATTATCTAGTATAAGTTTTATGATATTATTTGAGTTATTTTAATTTGATTTTAATAATTTTATTATTAGTATTTATATTTTATCCTTATTTATTACCTTCTGTGTTCCCCCCTTTACAGGGACATAGAAAAACCCAGTGTCCAAATTTACAAACCTTTCCTCAGGAGTACGTAGATATCGTTCTGACTCCCTCTTTACAGGAGTTGGTTCTGATAACACCTACTCCCAAATTTAAATATGTTCCACACCCCATCCAGTACCGTGATAGCCCAAGGCTCTAGTGGCTCGCCGCGATCGGCGGAGAAAGTGGGGCCTTCGCCTGATGCGAGGAGGAGAATCTCCTTCGGAGACGAGACTCCTTCTGCGTCAAGGCAGGGCCCTGCCACTCCGGGGACGCGCCGAGCCGCTATCGAAGCCTCAAGACCGCTCAAAAAGCCTGAGGCGAAGTGCCGCAGTCGCACTGAGGAGGCGAGAGCTTGCCTTAATAAGGCCAAGCTTAATTTGGGCAACTCTCGCAACCTCAAGGCCGAGATCAAGACTGCAGTGCTCGAAGCCATAAACAGGCTTTATGAGCTGGTCAAGGAGTCAGAGCAAGACCGGGCCCCTGCCGCACCCATCGCCGTACCAGAACCCGCACCCACTGCTGACTTCGGTCCCCAACCCATTTCCATTGAAGTTCTTGCTGGCCAGACTGAGCTCCTAAGAACCATGAAGGAGCACATCTCGGAGTTAAAGGACAATTCCGAGAAACTCAATAGACTCCGAGACAGTCTGGCCTGCAAAGAAAGTGTGGGGGAGACAACCTACGCGAGTGTAACGGCCGTCAGTAAGTGCCACAGCGGGGCGCCAGCCCTGGAGCGAACGACGCTGCACTCCGTGGTTGTCTCATCAACACAGGAAAGGGATACGGGGGCCGAAATCCTCGAAAGAGTGAGAAAAGCAGTGGACGCGAAGGAGGGCTGGGTGCGCGTGGAGAGGGTCAGAAAAGCCAAAGACCAGAAGGTCATAATGGGGTGCGCAACGAAGGAGGAGAGGGAAAAACTAAAGAAACGACTAGAATCGGCCGGAGAGAACCTCGTCGTCGAGGCGGTGAAGAATCGGGACCCGCTTCTGGTTCTTAGGGACGTGCTGTTAGTCCACAGCGATGAAGAAGTGCTGAGAGCCCTGAGGAACCAGAATCGGGAGATCTTTCACGGCCTCGGGGACGAGGAACTCAAAATGTCTATTAAATTTCGGAAAAAGTCACGAAACCCACATGTGAATAGCATTGTGCTGAGTGTCACCCCAGCAATCTGGAGGAGGGCACTTGAAGGAGGCAAGCTTCGTATTGACCTCCAGAGAGTGCGCGTCGAAGACCAGACGCCTCTGGTGCAGTGCACCCGTTGCTTGGCTTACGGGCACGGCAAACGCCTGTGCACGGAGCCTGCCGATCTGTGTAGCCACTGCGGCGGTCCACACCTCAGGGTGGACTGCCCTAGCAACCAGATCGGCGAAGCAGCGGCATGCGTTAACTGCACCAGAGCCAAGCTGGGGGAGCACCAGCACAATGCATTCAGTAACGACTGCCCGGTGCGTAAGAAGTGGGACGCATTCGCGAGGGCAATGATAGCTTATTGCTAAAGTCGTCGATGCGCCCACTTCAAAGCACAAAGAGACCACTTCGACACAACCAAATAGCAGACGCATTGAGCGAACCACTAGGGTTGGCTCAATGAAGAATGATAATTGGAGTCACTTTCATGAGAAGGTGGCTGAAATTATACTGGACCGTGAGCCAACTCTAGTGGAGTCGCCAAGTTGTGTCGAACCTGGTACTAAACTTTGGATATCATACTTTGGAAATACTGTATTAGGTACAAAAATATGATATTTACTTATATATTGAGTATATACTAAGCAGATATTATGGAAACCAAATTAAAAGTCTAAGTGCGGAAAATTAATATAAGGGTAAGTGACATAAATATACATGGCAAAATAAGAACATAAAATTTAGAAATGTAATTAGTAAATGTAAAATTAAGCGTTAGTACGGTTGTGAACAAATTAGATTGTAAAATAGTTATTAATAATGGGTAGAATATAAAATCATAGTAGAAAGAAATATAGTAAGAGTATATACATGGAAGTGAAATTTAAAGTATTATAAGATAAAAGAGTGTGGTCTCGACGGCCTTCTACAAAACTAGTCGCCATACAAGAAACAAAATTTGCGCAAAAGGGCTTTGACCATGTCAAAGGAACACTGGTGGGGCAGGAGTGTGGTTTTAGCCGGTTCGAGTCCGGCACTACCTCGACTGTCTCACAAGAGAAATTCCTGTGGGATAGTCGAGGTGTCCGCGGGGATTTCCCACTCCTGCCAAAACAAAAAAAAAAAAAAAAAAAAAAAAAACCTAACCTAACCTAACCTAACCTTTTTTTTTTTTTTTTTTTTTTTTTTTGACGCTGGGAAAAAATGCATTACGCATACCCTCCCATCGGGGGACGGGAGGGGTATGTGGGACTCCCCGGGCGGACCCGGTATACCCACTAAAACGACCCAGCGCATTCCCGCTTCGTCCGAGTGGAGGGGGACTGGGAAACCGGCACAGCCTTTACTTCCAGTCCTCCGCCGACGATTGCAAGGCAGACCCCTTACACCCTCACGGGTGTGGGGGGGTCGGGAATGACCGACGAAGGTGACGTGTGCAATGCGGGCGAAGGCACCCCCGCGCCTGTCGCCCGCCCGTCACCATGAGGAGGAAGGGCTCGACGCCTTCTCCCCCTTCTTCGTCTGCGGAGCGGCGCAGCGAGAGGATCGTCCTCCCACGCGCGCTCCGAGAGAGGGCGGTTTGGGGAGAAATACACCCCCACCATCGCTATCTCTCCCCACGCGGTGGCCACGTATCCCGGTCCCCTCTCTAAGAGCGAGAGGGGAGGGGAGTCTGTGGAAGACCGCGCCACCAACGCCACCAAGCCGTCCCGGTCGCCCAGCCAACGGCCAGGGACCGAGTAGGGTTTGGCGACCACCGCCAAGTCCACCAACCACTCAGCCATGGTCTGCATCAGCAGATCCTGGGCTGTCCTGCAGTGGTTGGTGTTCGCTTGAAGGATACGATGTTCGACTGTGTCCATCAGTCGGACATCGCACCGTCCTCCGCAGCCGCCGCAGGAACGGCGGTGTTAGCGGCAGCAGCAGGCGCAGGCCCGGTCGGCGCCTGCGCTTTGCCACGCTTAGGGGGAGGAATACACTTCCTCCCCTTCATTACGTGGCCTGATCGGCAGCCACTGGCGGCACACACTGCACAGTGCGGCGTGGCGGCCTTGCAGGAGGCGGCTTTGTGGCCCTCCTTGCCGCAGCGGTAGCATGTGTCCGTCCTGTCTACTTTGGACGGACACAGAGGCCTGGTGTGGCCGATGCCGAAGCACCGGAAGCACCGCAGAGGCTGGTCCTCGAGTGCCCGGACTGCGCCCGAGCTGAACCCGACTAGAAGCCGTCCCTTCGCAAGGACGGCTTTGGCAGCGGCGATTGGGCACTCGAGGCGGATGGTGCCCATGCCACCTCGGCCGGGCCTTATGTCCCGGCCTTGGACCGCCGCAACGCTACAGCCCCCTATCGCTGCGACTGCCGCTACCACCTCCTCTTTGGTGACGGAGTCATCCAGCTCAGACACCTCTATGGCCGCTGACTTGACCGGTCGGGCCACCTTGGCCGAATCCGCGATGACCTCCTGCAGCTTGGCTGCAAAGAGGTCCGCATGGGCACTCCCTTCTGCCCCCGGGAACTCGAAAATTCGAGCCCCGGCTTGAGTCCGCCGGCAAGACACACTGCCGATCCCCAGTTGGGTAGGATCGGCATTGCCACGCGCCCGCACCAAAATAGACGCGTAAGTCTCCCCTCGTTCCGCAGCCTCCGCGGTGAGCGTCACCACGACGGCCGCGGATTTCGGGGGGACCAGCTTCCCCTTTCCCTTCCCTTTCCCCTTCCCTTTTCCCTTGTCGGTCGTCTGGGACCGGCTGGGAGTGGTGGTGGCGGGGACGACAGGGACGGCCGTTACCGTCTTCTTCCCTTTGCCCTTCCCCTTACGGACCACTTCCGTCCACTCGTTGGATGGGGTGGTTGCAGGCAAAAGGGCGTCTTCCACCGGGGAGGAGGAGGACGGCCCCGGCTCGCACTGCCTCTTATCCGCCGCAAGCGGCGGTCGGAGGCGTTTCTCCGGCAAGAGCCGGTCCTCAATCCCTGCTAAGCAGGCTCTTGTGAAGGCCCTCTCCTCCATTACAACCTTGCGGATGATATCCTCAAGGTTGGAGGAGGGGCCCTCCACCGCAGGGCTCGTCTCGGCTTGTAGTGGCCGGGCCGTGGCTTCAGCCAGCTTCTGATGAAGCTGGCTGACCTCCGACTGCAGGCGATCTATTTTCGCCTGCAGTTGCCGCGTTTCGTCGGTGGCCTTCCGCTGAACCAACTCCGCGATGACACCGCGCAAGCTCGCGGCTCGGCTCTTGAGGGCCTTCTGAAAGGTCCCCTTTAGGTTGGAGGACTTAGAGGCGACCTCTATGATCCCCTCCTCGTCCTCCTCCGCCATTCTCTCCAGCTCGGCCAGAGAATGGTCCGCGTATAGAACGCGGGACGCACCGTACCCGGACTTGGCTCGGGCAGCGTGCGCCCGCTTCTCTTTAGCAGCAACCTGCTCCTCCAGCTCTTGCTGGAGCTGCGCCCGCCGAGCCAGGTCCAGCTGGCGTTGGGCGTCCGCGAGCCCAACGACATGGGTGTCCGCGGCCGCCGTCGGCTTTTTAGCCTTCGGCAACCTAGTCGACCCCGAGGCCGAGGAGCCCTCGGACCCACCGCTCCGGTAGACCCGCTTCCGCGAACGAGAGTCGTCCGCGTCCGACAAAGTAACAAGTGAGTCGTTGTCGGACGACTCACTCGCCCCTCCGAAGAAGCTAGCCGCAGACGGCGCGCGGCTAGTTTCCGACGCCGAAGCATCAGGGTGGCCCTGAGAAGGGCCTTTTGGTTGGCCCTGAGAAGGGCCTTTGGGTTTTAAAAAGCGCCCGCAGGCGTCCCGCGAGGGTTTAGGCATAGCCTCCGCAGGATCGTAGGTCACACAAGGCAAAGATAAAATACGCTACGATATCACAGTGCACTTTGGCCAACCCAATCTGCCACTCCGTTACGGTGGTCAGACTGGGTTGTTTCCAGGGGACGCGACGTGGACGCAAGCACTGTGGGGGGGTCCCCCAACCTAACCTCCAGCGACATTCCCGCTTCGTCTTAGTGGCGGGGGACTGGGAAACCGGCACAGCCTTTACGTCCAGTCCTCCGCCGACGATTGCCCTTCATGGCGGACCCCTCACACCCTCCCCGTGGGGAGGGGGACGGGGCCGGGAATGACCGACGAAGGTGGTGACGGGTGCAATGCGGGCGACGGCACCCCCGCGCCTGTCACCCGCCCGTCGCCACCATGAGGGGGGAGAGGACGATGCCTTCTCCGACCCCTTCTTCGTCTGCGGAGCGGTGCAGCGAAAGGGTCGTCCTCCCGCGCGCGCTCCGCCTCCTCCTTTTGTGAGATTACGTCCTCGCAAAAGGAGGCGACCGCTGCCCAGGCCTCCTCGCTCCCCAGCATGGCGTTGACCACGCCGGGAAGCGAGAGGTCCGACCAACCACGGCGGTCAGACCACGGCGCAGCTCAGACCAAGCCGGGCACACCTCGAGGGCCCCCAACCTAACCTAACCTAACCTTTTTTTTTTTTTTTTTTTTTTTTTTTTTTTTTCGGTGTTCCATCTCACACCTACGCCGGGGGTCGCGGGAACGTACGATCCTTCCGCAACCCCCGGCTGGTGCCGGCCCGCCTCTGCGGGCCCCGTCTGGTCAGGGGGGGGAGTGAGGTGTTAGACTCCCCCCGCGACGTCTAAGAGGGGCGCGCGTGGAACACAACGCGCCGCCACCTCGGGTCCTGATGTGTAGGGGGCGACGGACGTCCCCGAGTCCGTCGCCCCTGGACCCGTTTAGGGGGGCCGGAAGAGGGCGTTATCCGCCCTCCGCCGACGCCCGACACGTCTGCTGCGGGTGGGGAGAGCGGTTTCTACCTCCCTCTCCCTCTCCGCAGCCTCCTTCTGCGAGACGACCGTTTCGCAGAAGGAAACCACCGCGTCCCAGGACTCCTCGCTGTCGACCATGGACTCGACCACGGCCGGCAGCGAGAGGTCATTGCCTACTTCTGAGATGAGGGCACGGCGCGGCTCCTCCCAAGCGGCACACTGTGCCAGCGTATGCCACGCCGTGTCCTCCCGGCAGTCGACGCAGTGGTGACACCGGGCGTCCGGCTCCCTGTTAATGCGACACAGGTACTTCCCGAAGCAACCATGCCCCGAGAGCACCTGCGTCACTCGAAACGACAGGGAGCCGTGCCTCCTCCCGAGCCAGCGCTCGAGTACTGGCCGGACCGCCTCGATGGTACCGAGGCCGGCGGTAGGGCGCGAAAGCCTGTCCCGCCATTCCGCCACCAGGACCTCGCGAAGCTGAGACCGACGCAGCTCCATGTGGCGCTGCGTCAGCCCCTCGCCTCGCGCCCGCGCTTCCTCGCGCCACCGGTACAGTGACGCGAGTACTTTCGCCTCCAGGTCCCAGGGCGGGGATCCAGCCAGTACACAAGCCGCCTCGTAGGAGATCGTGCGATACCCCCGGACGACTCTGACGGCCATCGCTCTCTGCGGCTTTCGCAGTACTGCGATGCTTCCGGCCGTCAGGTCAGTCGCCCAGATCGGGGCCCCATACAGGGCCATGGATCGCACGATCCCCACGTAGAGCCGCCTACAGGCGGCGCTCGGGCCCCCCAGATTGGGAAGCAACGTTGACAGCGCCCCAGCAGCGCCCAACAACTTGGGCGCCAGCCGCCGGAAGTGGGGGCCGAAATCCCACCGGCTGTCGAGCACCAATCCCAGGTACTTCATGGTGGACTCGACAGCGATCCGAGCCCCCCCGACCACGATGTGTGATCCGGGCGGCGGCGCCCGCCGGGGGCCATGAAACACCATGGCCTCCGACTTGTTGAGGGCCACCTCCAGGCCCAGGCGACGTATGCGGCTCACCACCTGTGACACCGCAGCCGTCGCCAGCAACGCTGCCTCCCTGTGCGAGCTCCCCCGGGCAGTGACCAACGTGTCGTCAGCATAACACGTAAGGTCCACGCCCGGTTGGAGCTCGCCCCTCAAAACCTAACCTAACCTAACCTAACCTAACCTAACCTAACCTTTTTTTTTTTTTTTTTTTTTTTTTTGTTGCCGGGGTGGAAAATCCACACGGATGTCCTCCGCCCTGGGGCGGGCGGAGGGGTCTGTCGGACTCTAACCGACTAAAAACCACCCCGGTGTTCCCTTCCCACACTTGCACCGGAGATCATGGGAACTAGTGCGCCTTCCACGATCCCCGGCTAGTGCTGGCCCGCCTCTGCAGGCCACCTCATGTTTGCGGAGGGAGTGAGGTGTACTCCCCCCGCAACGCCAATAGGGGCGCGCGCGGAACACTACGCGCCACCACCTCGGGTCCAGTTATTCGGCAGGGCGGCGGACGTCCCCAAGTCCACCGTCCCTCTGGACCCGTTTAGGGGGGCCGGAAGAGGGCGTTGTCCGCCCTCCTCCGACGCCCGATACGTCTGCTGCGGGTGGGGAGAGCGGTCTCGACCTCCCTCAACCTCTCCGCAGCCTCCTTCTGTGAGATGACCGTTTCACAGAAGGAGATCACCGCATCCCACGACTCTGTGCTCCCAACCATCGCGCGAGCGACGGCCGGCAGCGACAGGTCGGCTCCCACTTCTGTCACGAGGGCACGGCGCGGCTCCTCCCATGCGACACACTCTGCCAGCGTATGCCGCGCCGTGTCCTCCAGACAATGGACGCAGTGATGACACCGGGCGTCCGGCTCCCTGTTTATGCGACACAGGTATTTCCCGAAGCAACCGTGGCCCGAGAACACCTGCGTCGCCCGAAACGACAGGGAGCCGTGCCTTCTCTCGAGCCATTCCTCGAGCACTGGTCGGATCGCCTCGATGGTAGCGAGGCCGGCAGTAGGGCGCAAAAGCCTCTCCCGCCACTCCGCCACCATGACCTCGCGGAGCTGAGACCGACGCAGATCAATCTCTCGCTGTATCGGTCCACCGCCCCGCGTCCGCACCTCCTCGCGCCACCGGTACAGTGACACGAGGACTCTCGCCTCTAGGTCCCAGGGTGGCGACCCGGCCAGTGCACAAGCCGCCTCATAGGAGACTGTGCGATACCCCCTGACAGACCTGACGGCCATCGCCCTCTGCGGCTTTCGCAGGATCGCGATACTGCCGGCCGTCAGGTCAGAGGCCCACACCGGGGCCCCGTACAGGGCCATGGATCGCAAGACCCCCAGGTACAATCTCCTACAGGCGGTGCTCGGGCCCCCCAGATTGGGAAGCAGCGTTGCGAGCGCGCCCGCCGCGCCCATCAACTTGGGCGCCAGCCGCTGGAAGTGGGGGCCGAAGCTCCAACGGCTGTCGAGCACCAATCCCAGATACTTCATGGTGGATTCGACAGCGATTGGAGTACCCCCGACCACAATATGTGATCCCGGCGGCGGCGCCCGCCGGGGGCCGTGAAAGACCACGGCCTCCGACTTGTTGAGGGCCACCTCCAGGCCCAGGCGCCGTATGCGGCCCACAACCTGTGAGACCGCAGCCGTGGCCAGCAACGCTGCCTCCCTGTACGAGCTCCCCCGGGCCGTGACCAGTGTGTCGTCCGTGTAACACACCAGGGCCACCCCCGGTTGGAGCTCACCTCTCAGCACCCAGTCGTAGCCGATGTTCCACAGGGGTGGGCCGACGACCGAACCCTGTGGAACACCGCACGACATGTCGCGCCGGCCTCCGCCGTCGCGTCCCCTGTAGGTGACACACCTTTCCGCTAAATAAGCCCCAACGATGCGGCGGAGGTACGGGGGCACCCTGTGATAACACAACGCCTCCCGAATGCAGCTCCAGGGCAGGGTGTTGAAAGCGTTAGAGATGTCCAGGGACACCGCCAACATCACCCCGCCCCGGGACACCGCTTCCTCCGCCAGGACTCTTACCCGCATTATGGCGTCCACAGTGGAGCGCCCATGCCGAAAGCCGAACTGGCTATCGTCCAGATCCGGCCCCTCTCTGTACAAGTGGCCGGCGAGGCGGGCAGCAATAATCCGCTCGAAAAGCTTACCCACCTCGTCCAGCAGCACTATGGGCCGGTATGCGGATGGCGAATCCGCTGGGCGCCCCGCCTTCTTGAGCAGGACCAGACGACCCTTTTTCCACTCACTAGGGAATTGGCCCTGCTCAAGACACGCTGAGTAGAGTCCTCTCAGCTGGGGCTCTAGCTCTTTCAGAGCGAGGGCAAGCGCGACACCAGGAACTCCGTCGGGTCCCGGGGCAACGGTTTTGGCCCGAAGCCGCGTTATTGCCGCCCTCATCTCTGCCTCTGTCACCTCGGGGACGCTGACGTCCTCCTCATCCGTTGGCTCTGTGGCTGTGGGCAAAGCCATCGGCGGCGGTACATGCTCTTCTCTAGCAGGGAAGAGCGTTGCGACCACTTCCTCCAGCAGCTGAGGCTGCAGACTCTCAGTGAGTGGGGGCGCCCAGCCACGAAGTTTCCCTCGGACCGCACGATAAGGGCGCCCCCACGGATTCACGTCAAGGGTCGACAACATCTCCTCCCTGGCTCGAGTCCTAGCCTCGCCGACGGCCAGCCACAGAGCCTCCTTGGCCGCGCGGTACACCTCATACAGCGCGGCCTCTTCCTCCGGAACCCGACGACGTCTCCTCCGGTATCGGGTGTACTGGCGTCTCACCTCCACGCACTTCACGCGCAACTGCGCGATGACGGCGGACCACCAATACAGCTGGCGCCTTGTGGGTTGGGTGACGCGGGGCATAGACGCATCGCAAATTTGCGTCATTGCCCCGCGGAACCACTGCGCCTCCGCTTCGACGTCGACGGGTTCGTTTGTCGTTGACTCCCGGACCCAGGCCTGCAGGATTGCGGCCTCCTCGAGAAGCTCCCTGTCGATACGCTTATATGACCAGCGAGGACCATCCATTTGCGGGGCCGTTGGGCGACCGGCGCCCGCAGTCTGGGCGGAGACGTCAAATCGAATATATCGATGGTCCGACAGCGTCTCCACCTCTACGGCAACTCGCCAGTCGCGCACACGGCTCGCAATAGCGGGGCTTGCGAACGACACGTCCACTATGGACCCGCCCCGCTGCCGCACGCACGTGTACACCGAGCCCCGATTCAGGACGATCAGGTCGGTCTCGACCGCCCACTCCTCCAACACCTCACCCCTGGGATCGGTGATCGGGGATCCCCATGCCGCAGACTTGGCATTGAGATCCCCGAGCACCAGCACCGGGCGAGGATGGAACCGGCTCACGACGGCACCTAGCTCGACAAGGAACTCCTCAAAGTCAGCGAGACTCTTGTTGGGGGAGAAATACGCCCCAATTGTGACTATGCCGTCCACGAGGGCAGCCACCCAACCGTGTCCTCGCGACGGACTGTCAAGAGTCCCGCCAATGATGGCCACCGAGCCGTCCAGGTCCCCTACCCAGTTATCGCGGGGGGGGACAAAATACGGCTCGGCGACCACAGCCACGTTGATTAACCACTCCGCCATGCTCTGGAGCAATAGATCCTGAGCTCTGGCGGCGTGGTTAATGTTCGCCTGGAGGAAACGGTATTGTGCCATTAATGACATTCCATTTCCTTGGCTCCTCCTTCCCTGGGTCGGGAGTCGGGCTGTGGGAGAGGCGCAGTTTCCCCGACAGCTCTAGACCTCTTGTTTTTAGACTTGGGTGCCTTGCAGGCCTTCCCGCCAAGTCTGTGTTCCGAGCGTTTCCCTGCAGCTGCGCAAAGGCTGCAGTTTGGCGCTCCAGAGCACTGGGCCGCCTTGTGGCCAGGTCGACCGCAGCGGAAACATAGTTCACTGCGGTCGACCTGTGCAGTGCATTGTGCCTTGACGTGCCCCTTTTCTAGGCACCGGAAGCAATTCAAAGCCCGCTTAGGCAGGAGCTTGACCCTGGCAGACACCCAGCCTACCAGGAGTCGCCCGCCATCTGCAACCTTGTTCGCAGCCGCGACCGGGCATCGCACCCAAACAGTGCCCAGCCCGTCCGTGCCGCTGCGAATTTCGCCCGCCACCACGCTGTCTGGCGGACACCCACCGGTTTGGGCCATGGCCGCCACTACTTCCTCCGGGGTTACCGAGTCGTCCAGGCCTTCCACGCGCAATTCAGCCGTGACCAATGGCCTGGACACTCGGGCGTCCTCTGGCTTGAGGACTTCCCGGAGTTTGGCAGCCAACTTGTCCGCCCTCTCCTGCCTTCCGGCACCCGACACCTGAAGCATCTTGGCACCCGTGGCTGCCGTCCTGAAGACGAAACCAGCCGGGGTGCCAAACTCGCTAAATTGAAGCTTCTGCTTCATTTCCGCCAGGACCGACTTGTAGGTCACTCCCCTGCTTACGGCTTCGGGCTGCAGTGTAATAACTACAGCCTCGGAGCGTGGGGTAGTGACCCTGGGAACCTAACCTAACCTAACCTAACCTAACCTAACCTAACCTAACCTAACCTGAGCGAACCTAACCTGAGCGAACCTAACCTGAGCGAACCTAACCTGAGCAAACTGACCCCGTTGCCTGGGGTACGGTCACGGCAAACGCCTCTGTAAGGAGCCAGCCGACCTGTGTAGCCACTGCGGTGGCTCACACATCAGAGCGGATTGATTGCCCAAACCGACAGACCGGTGAAGCGGCGGCGTGCGTAAACTGCACCAGAGCCAAATTGGGGAACACTGGGCACAACGCGTTTAGTACCGACTGCCCGGTGCGTAGGAAGTGGGATGGATTGGCCCGAGCTGCCATAGCGTACTGCTAAGGGCGTCCCCGAAACCACTACTAGGTACAAAATGGTCCAGGCCAACCTGCAACGGAGTCAGCTAGCCACAAACGAACTTTTGCTCGAGGCGACAAAGCGCAAACTCGCCGTTGCGTTGCTCCAGGAGCCCTACGTGGGTGGGGTAAGAAGAATGAGAAGCCACCGGGGCGTAAGGGTCTTCCAGAGCTCTGAGGGAGGAGAAGGGACTGTAAAGGCGACAATAGCCGTCTTCGACAAAGACTTGGACGTCTTACAGTACCCGCAACTCACCACAAACAACATCGTTGTGGTGGGAGTCCGAACCAGAGCCTGGACGATCACGCTGGTGTCCCTCTACTTCGAGCCCGACAAGCCCATTGAGCCATACCTGGAGCACCTCCGTCAGATAGAGCGAGAGCTGGGCTCTAGCAGGTTGGTTATTCTGCCGTCCTCTAACTAAAAGGCAGCTAAGCGCAAAAAGTAGTTCTCGAGAAAACGCTAAAATAAGCGGGAATTGATGTCTCTTGAAAAGTATGCTACCTAAGACCAAGGTTGCAAGTTATATATGTAGGCATAGTCTTTCTGCACATTATGTGATATATTTCACTCATTTATATTTATCATACTTTATTTAAATTCATTTTCTAACTTTTAGCTAAGCAATTTTGATCATTTTCACATAATATACTGCACTATAAGGCCGCTAAACATACCTTAACTGCTTTATAGCAAAGCAATTTCTTGTAGCCGCTAAGTCTTGTACTTATAGTAAAAGTTAATAAAATATACTTAGTTATAAAGCAGTTAAAGGGTTTTAACAGACTTATAGCCTAGTAACTAACACTTGGAAGAGTAACTTTGCTTACTTAGAAAGCAGTTATGGGATTATAAACGCTTTTAAGCCCGGTAACGTAAAACGTATTTTTAGACTACTTCTCTTAATGCTTAACTACAAAGCAGTTAAAGACATCTCGCTCGCAGTTAACTGCCTTTTAAGTAAGAACTTGCGGGTAAAAAGTTGAGAAGTTAAAAACTATTTTATGAAAATCAGAATTTTATTTACATACTTATTAAAAAATAATAGACAATCAGTACGCCTAATTAAATTGTGTAGGTTATTAAATTATACGCTGAAACATAACAAATAACTTATTATTAATTAAACAATATAAAATAAAATAAAACAAGTTTAGTGAAACTTTTACAAATCGTATTCAGTATTATAATTATTTTATAAAAATAAACATGTAAGTAGCATTTTTGAAAGCTTTATGGCACATGACACAAATTGGATTAAAATTCTTATGCACTTATGAATAATATCACAATCAGAGATCAATACTTATTGCAAAGTTGAAATAATATAATTATTGTGCGTAACACATAACGTCTTATTCAATTAAATATTAGACTTTATATAAAAAAATATAAATTTGGCCATTTTTATGCTTAAATACTATCTAATTAAAAACTTAAACAAAATGAGTCAAATTAGGTAAATAAGCACTTACCTAGTAACAATTGTGTAGTATCATCAAAATTAAGTAATTATTACGTAAACACAAATAGTTAATAAGTATAAAAAAAAACATTATTCTAAAGGCACTTTTTCAGTCTTTATGTTTACAGACTACGTATCCTAATTTATAAAGTAACGTTTCTTTTGTTTTTCTTCTGATTCAATTCAGATATATTATTTCCTTTAACGATCGGTAAATTTTGCCAAAATAACATCTTATATTTGGGTACAATTGGCGATAACTTTGTTAAAAGATTAAGCTTTCTCTCCTCATCTATTCCTTTCGGTTGCGTACGATGTGTTAAGACAAAATGCGGGTTCTTCAAGTATTTATCATTTAAAAATGTAAGAGATACATATTCTTCATCAAAAGCTTCTTTATAATGGAGATCAAAACTTCCTCGTTTAAAACACACTTGAATCATATTTTTAAGATACGCTCTGGGACTTGAATTTTGTATGCGTCGATCTGATACGTTACCCACGTAGTTTATAAAATCTTGAGGCTGCATGGATTTAACCAGAACTTTACCTTTATTTGCTGAGGCCACTACATTTTCAAAGTCTGTGAAATCATAGATGGTCTTTTTCCGCTTCATCGATAATTCGACTTGATGGTGAAATTGATCACAGCTCATAAATGTGTGACCCGGTTCGAAATAAAATAGAGTGATAGTTTTTGTGGCTATTAAGTCACTATTGATGATGTCGATTAGCATAGAAAACAATAACCAGTTTTTATTTTGAGATGTACAATTATCAAGCCACAAATGGATTGATTGGATATCTCGAAATTTAAGTAAAAAGCTGTAATAAGCACTCATGATATCTTCCTGTTTACGGCCTGCTATACCATCATGCCATATGACGGCTAAAGGTTTCACATCCTTTGTGATTTTCCCTACTGGTGTGAATGTCTGGTTATATACTGTAAGTCTAGGGCAAAAAATTATGGATTTAAACGTATCTAGTCGTGGTAACATAATTACCTTTTCTAAGTAACAACTAAAATATATCTGTTGAGTATTCTGTGCCAAAGTTTTGTGTAAATCATATAATTCTCTTGCCTTTTTATATTTGTCATGGTGTTAATTTGCCCATGTCGAACATGCATTACAATCGGGTATAGCTTGCGTGCGAATAGCCTGAGCAGCTCAAACGCAAACGCAAGTCACAAGCGTGTAACTGCTTTTTAGTCTAGTATTGTCGTTTAGCTGCTCTCTAGCGATTGATATTTAGCTAATACTAATTTCAATACATAACTTAAAAGTCGCTATTGGCGTATAACTGCTTTCTAGTGTAGTTTTTCTTTATAACTGCTTTATAGTTAAGGTACGATGTTCCGATGGTTATTTGTATGACACAATACATGAAGGTAGTTAAAGAAGCTTAGCTGCTTTTTAGTCAAGCATGAATAGATAACGTACTTTTAGTTAAGTAAATTTTGAAAAAATTATACATCAATTTGCCGTTAAAGTATGTTAACGTCTTTCTAGAGAAGTATTGTGGCTTAGCCGCTTTTTAATTAAGGAAGTAACGAAATTTATGTGGTTTAACTGCTCAGCAATGTACTGTATCTCTAAAACTATTAATCATAGAAAAATGATTCTTAGACCAAAAGATAGAGCATCGAAAGTTGTATAAGACTACATTAAAAAGTGAAAAACGACCAACTGTGGCTTAGCTGCCTTTTAGTTAGAGGACGGCAGTATTGGAGGAGACGCAAACGCGAAAAGTACCTGGTGGGGTAGCAGCAATGAAGATCGGAGGGGTGCGCAAATGTGTGGGGCGCTGGGGGAGTTGGGGCTACAGATCCTCAATACTGAGGACATGGGCACCTTCGACACGATTCGGGGTGGCATCAGGTACTGCAGCCACGTAGATGTGACGGCCTGTTCGGTGGACATGCTGGACTTGGTGGACGGCTGGCATATCGACGAGGGTCTCACGAGCTCCGACCACAATGGCATTACTTTTGGCATTCATTTAAATAAATCCAAAGGCATAAACATTGAGAGGACCACTAGGGTTTACAACACAAGGAAAGCAAATTGGAGCCAGTTTCGTGAGAAACTGTCTCAAATTATGCAAGATAAGGATTTGACCCTTGTGGGACTCTCAAATGTTACACATGTTCATGAGTTAGAGGCACGGAGTAAATACAAAGAGGAGATGGCCTAAGCAACTATGCACTGTGATTCTCAACTAGGTCCTGACGTCATCATGTGGGCGTGGCCTTAGTCAGTGTATTGTTGGCGTTCGTCCTGTGCACAACTTTGTGAACGTTCCCATTTTACAGCATTGTTCGCGCTAGACGAAAAAAATTATTAAGTGTTGTGTTTTGTCTTGTAAAAAATACTCGGATAGACGTTCTGATGCTATGGATGGCATCACATTTCATTTGTAAGTAATTTTATGCAAAATTTATTAAAATAGTTCTAGAAAAATCTCCTAGCGTCGGCGTTTCCAAACATAATCCTACCCGACACTAGATGGCGACACTGGGTGTCATGGAAACTAAAAATATTTAGGTATGTAGAGCCCAGAACTAACATATTTTAATAATATTAATACTGAAATTTGTTCAACATTCATTCCTAAACACCCTTTAATGGCCAAAATGTTATTTTTGTAGTTTTCATATCATTTTGTAAAAAGGCCGCCATCTATCGTCAACTATGAACAACAAACATAAACAACAAAAAGACAGGGCCGTAATTAGAAATCAATTATTTTACTGAATGTCCCGTGGCTGCGGCTGTCTCATAAATGGAAAGTACCTACTTAAAACATTAAATACGCTGGACATAATAATACAATCTCCTATAAATTAAATATTCTATCTACAATTATTTTATTTATTTAAAGTAAGTACTTAAAGCCCACCTAGTTTATTACTTTATTTAGTTAAATTTTAAATGATGTATGTTTTAGATTTCCATCCGAAGATAATCTAAGACAGCAATGGATTACAAAAATTAATAGACAAGACTGGTCTCCGACTAAATATACTAAAATTTGTTCTTGCCATTTTAATAATGAAGACTTCATAGTGACAAAAAAAAATCAGCTGTTCCCTACATTTTGACGAGTATAAATGTAGGGAACAGCTGATTTTTTTTCGCGATGTCAAGGTTGGTCCCATAGAAAAAGTTGTTCAAAATGATGAGTACAATGACCCCTTTTCGGGTTTAGTGTAAACAAAAAATAATGTTGTATAAGAGAAAATCCAATAATCTTCATTCGTCATTCATCAGAAACCTTTTTTTTTCGTAATAAAATCACAATTTAAATTTAAAAAATACGCATCAAGATGGTTCGCAAAATTAATCTATACTAATATTATAAAGAGGAAAACTTTGTTTGTTTGTTTGTTTGTAATGAATAGGCTCAAAAACTACTGGACCGATTTAAAAAATTCTTTCACCATTCGAAAGCTACATTATCCACGAGTAACATAGGCTATATTTTATCCCCGTACTCCCACGGGAACGGGAACTACGCGGGTGAAACCGCGGGACGTCCGCTAGTTTAAAATAAATCAGTACTCCCCGGTACGAAAATTCTGAGTACGACCCTGTCGCATCCTGCACTTAGTGACATCTAGTGTGAGATAGTTACGTAACTACAAAACAAAATCGACAGAACGAGCGAATAGTTTTGCCATTGACCGGTAGATGGAAAATAGAGAAGTGGGCGGGATCTAGCACCCCCTCACCCCGTAAAGTTTCACGCGTTGTTTCCTAAGGAAATCTAATTAGGCCATCTCCTCTTTGTATTTACTCCGTGGTTAGAGGCACAAATTAATACATACACACAAGCAATTACACACACATGTCAACACACAATCCCAAGAAAAAACAACACAGAAACACTTACCTTGCCATGGTGGTCTGAGGAGCTTGCTGAGATGAAGAGGCTGGTCGCCACCAAGAGACGCAGAGTCAGGAGCGCAGTGCCGGTCCGAAGAGCGATGGTTGTAGACCTATACAAAAAGGAAAGGGACAGATATGAGGAAGCAGTGACGAAAGCCGCAATAGATAGCTGGAAGGAGTTCTGCGGGAAGCAGGACAGAGAAGGGGTCTGGGAGGGAATTTACAGGGTAATGGGAAGGATCGGAAAGAGAGAAGAGGATCTGCTACTACAGATGGGTGGACAGCCGCTGGACGCGAAGGGTTCCGTGAAGCTGTTGGCCGAGACGTTCTACCCCGAGGACCGAGAGGAAGATGATACCATAGACCATCGCCAAATAAGAGAACGGGCAGAAATGGTAAACGCATGGAGCCATGATGAACGACATGACTCTCCGTTTACCCTAAGCGAGCTTGATAGGTCTGTGGGATCATTCAACCCAAAAAAGGCCCCGGGAGCCGACGGTTTCACGGCGGACATCTGCAGTCACGCGGTTCACTGTGACCCCAACTACTTCCTGGCACTGCTGAACAAGTGCCTGGCGCTACACCACTTCCCGAAGATCTGGAAGGAAGCAACGATGGTTGTGCTTAGAAAGCCAGGCAAAGACTCGTACACCAAACCCAAGTCGTACAGGCCGGTTGGGCTATTGCCTGTCCTGGGGAAAGTGTACGAGAAGATGCTGGTTGCCCGCCTCAAATTTTACTTACTACCCAGGATAAGTACTCGCCAATACGGCTTTATGCCCCAAAAAAGCACTGAAGACTCCCTCTATACCCTTGTGCAGCACATCCGCACGAAGTTGGCACAGAAAAAGATTGTCACGCTTGTGTCACTGGACATTGAGGGAGCATTCGACAGTGCGTGGTGGCCCACTATCAAAGTACGATTGGCTGAGGAAAAGTGTCCTGTGAATTTGAGACGGGTAGTCAGCAGCTATCTCAGCAACAGGGTGGTCACAGTGAGATACGGCGGTGAAGAAAGCAGGAGAAGTACCAGCAAAGGGTGCGTTCAGGGCTCGATAGGAGGGCCCATTTTTTGGAACCTGATACTGGACCCGCTTCTGAAGCAGCTAGAAAGTAGGGGTGACTACTGCCAGGCATTTGCTGACGACGTGGTGTTGGTATTCGACGGGGACACTGCACTGGAAATTGAGGGACAGGCCAATGCCGCTCTCGAACATGTTCGGACGTGGGGTGTCAGAAATAGGTTGAACTTTGCACCGTACAAAACCTGCGCGATGGTACTAACGCGAAGGCTGAAATATGACACGCCACGTTTGAGCATGGGGGGATCGACATTGGGATGTCCCAAGATGTCAAAATACTGGGGCTTACTGTTGATGCCAAACTCACCTTCAACAAACACGTAGCTATGGTCTGTAAAAAGGCCATAGCTATGTACAAGCAGCTGGCCAGAGCAGCCCGTATCAGTTGGGGTTTGCACCCGGAGGTGATAAGGGCAATTTACACCGCTGCAGTAGAGCCTACGATTTTGTACGCCGCAAGCGCATGGGCACCTGCCGCCAACAAATTAGGGGTCATAAAACAGTTGAACGTGGTCCAGAGGGGGTTTGCCCAGAAGCTGTGTAGAGCCTACCGCACGGTCTCCCTAAACTCGGCACTGGTGCTGGCTGGTATACTCCCACTCGACCTCCGTATACGGGAAGCGGCTGCGTTGTACGAGGCCAAGAGGGGTGTACCCCAGCTGGTACTAGGAGGGAGGGAGATTGAGCGGATGGCTCCAGCGATAGAGGATCCGCACCCCACGGAACAAGTAAAACTGGAGTTCGGATGCCTGGTAGACGAGGAACAATACAATAACCACAGCGACTTCGCTGTGCGTATCTTCACAGACGGCAGCAAGATTGAGGGCAAAGTCGGAGCGGCACTATCCTTGTGGAATGGTGCCACCGAAACAAAGGCCCTCAAACTTGCCTTGCCGTCTTACTGTACCGTCTACCAGGCGGAACTTCTGGCCCTACAGAAGGCGGCAGGAGGAGTGCTCGAGAGTGGTGAAACCACGTTTGGCATCTTCAGCGACTTCATGGCGGCCCTTCAGTCAGTTGCGAACGTAAGTTCCCCCCATCCCCTGGCCGTGGAAACCAGGGACACCATCCGACGCTGCAGGCTCCAGAACAAGAGTGTCTCCTTGTTCTGGATAAAGGCCCACGCAGGGTTGCAGGGGAACGAGCGAGCCGACCAGCTGGCGAAAGAGGCCGCACTGAGGTCGAAGAAGAGGCCGGACTATGATCTGTGCCCCGTATCATTCGTCAGGCGAAGAATCCGGTTGGAGACGCTTGACGAATGGAACGGGAGGTACGGATCAGGTGATACAGCCTCGGGCACAAAAATTTTCTTCCCGGACGCGGTAGCGGCGTACAAGGTCGTGCGCAAAATGGTCCCCACGAGCTTCACCACGCAGATACTCACGGGGCACGGTGGGTTCTCTGCATACTTGAGTCGGTTCAAGTGTAAAGAGAGCCCATCGTGCGCTTGTGAGCCTGGAAAAGAAGAGACGGTGCTCCATATACTGCTGGAGTGCCCCATCACCGCAAAGGCCAGATTCGAGGTAGAGCAGCGGCTTGGTGTAGCGCTCGTTGCGCAAAACCTCCCTAGCCTGATAGCGGACAAAACCCGTGAAATATTTCTGGAATACTGCACACAAATTGCAGAAATAGTGATATGCAGAAACAAGTAATAAAAATACTTGAGTATATTATGAAAATAGAATTTGAGTATTTTTGGGTTGTTGAGATAAAAGAGGGGGGGGGGGGGGGGGGGGTTTTGGTAGTTGAATAGGTAAAATTGTTAGTCACTGTAATATAAGTAATGTCATAGTTGTCCACACCGAGAGGACGTCTCTCCGGATTCCTAAATAAAGGTAATAAAAGAAACAGTAGCCAATATAAACAAATACGCACAAAACGGCTTTGACAATGTCAGAGGGCACTGGAAAGGCAGGAGTGTGGATTTAGCCGGTTCGAGTCCGGCACTACCTCGACTGTCTCACAAGAGAAATTCCTGTGGGATAGTCGAGGTGTCCGCGGGGATTTCCCACTCCTGCCAAAAAAAAAAAAAACCTAACCTGATCAAACCGATAAGTGTGATAAAAGACCTTAAGAACCAGAACCGGGAGATTTTTTACAACCTTGACAACGAGGATCAAAAAATGTCTGTGAGGTACCGGAAAAAGACGAGGAACCCGCACACTAATGGCATTGTGTTGAGTGTAAAGGGCTTTCAGTCTCGATGTATTACCGAGTCCTGGGAAAAAAAAACGAGACTAGGTGTGGTCTCAAAATTCCCGGGGAAAACGAGACTTTCGAGACTATTTAAAAACTAGGTTTTTTTACTCATAGGCTTAAAAAGTAAAAAAAAAATATTTTAATCAAGTAAACAAACGCAATTAAAAAAAAAAAACATTTGTTACAGTTTTTGTCATTTTTGTAGTGGGCATGTAAAAAACAAAGTGCGTTTAATGTCGTTTCAGAAAGAGAGGACCTAATTTTTTCACAAAAGTCACCCTGCGTTAGAAAAAAAAATGTCTGCTTCTACGCAAGTAGAGGGAATAGAAATTAAATAATTATAGTTTGTACAAAAACGCCACCATGTCAGTCTGACTTCAAGACCAAGCCTCGGAACCTATCCTTCTGCAGCGAGGTGTGAGACAGGGAGACGTCATAATATCTCCGAAACTGTTCACCGCTGCACTGGAGGATGTCTGGACTGGAGAGGGCTAGGCATCAACGTCAATGGCGAGTACATCACTCACCTTCGGTTTGCCGACGATATAGTGGTCATGGCTGAGACCATGGAGGACCACAGTACAATGCTCGATGACCTCAGTAGAGCTTCCAAAAAAGTGGGGCTAAAAATGAACATGGAAAAAACCAAGGTCATGTTGAATGCCCATGTAACACCCACTTCTATCAAGATTGGAGACACTACACTCGAAGCTGTGGACGATTATGTGGGACAAACGGTCCAGTCGAAGTTAGACCTACCTAGGTCTAACTTCGAGAAAGAGGTCAATCGTCGAATCCGACTCGGCTGGGCAGCGTTCGGGACGCTGCGCGGTATCTTCTCGTCAACCTTACCGCAGTGTCTCAAGATGAAAGTCTATGACCAGTGTGTGTTGCCAGTGATTACATACGGGACCGAAACGTGGTCGCTCACAATGGGCCTTATCAGAAGGCTTAAAGTCACCGAAAGGGCAATGGAGAGGGCTATGCTCGGAGTTTCTTTGCGTGATCGAATCAGAAATGAAGACATCCACATGAGAACCAGGGTCACCGACGTAGCCCGAAGAATTGCCAAACTTAAGTGGCAGTGAGCAGGGTACATTGCTCGCAGAACGGATGGCCGAAAGGGGCGAAAAGTTCTGGAGTGGCGACCACGAACCGGAAGACGTTGCGTTGGAAGACCTCCCACTAGGTGGACCGATGACCTGGTGAAGGTTGCGAGAATCCGTTGGATGCGAGTCGCACAGGACCGGTCAATGTGGCGACACTTGGAAGAGGCCTGTGTCCAGCAGTGGACGTCTTTCGGCTGAAATGATGGTGATGAATTATACTAGCTCACACTCCAGCTGTTATTCTGTAGTTAAATTTGTGACGTGTTCTGCTGATGCAGACCATGGCTGAGTGGTTGGTGGACTTGGCGGTGGTCGCCGAACCCTACTCAGTTCCTGGCCGTTGGCTGGGCGACCGAGACGGCTTGGTGGCGTTGGTGGCGCGGTCTTCCACAGACTCCCCTCCCCTCTCGCTCTTAGAGAGGGGACCGGGATATGTGGCCGCCGCGTGGGGAGAGATAGCGATGGTGGGGGTGTATTTCTCCCCAAACCGCCCTCTTTCGGACTTTGAGGATTTCCTCGAAGTCCTCACTGCTGTCGTAGGGAGGGTGGCGCCACGCCAGGTCATGGTGTTGGGTGACCTAAACGCAAAGTCGGTGGACTGGGGCAACCCGGCCGCCGGTTGCAACGTCCGGGGACGCGCCGTCCAGTTCTGGTCGGACTCGTGCGGTGTGTCCCTCCTCAACAGGGGGGCGGTCCACACGTGTGTGCGGCAACAGGGCGGGTCGGTGGTGGACGTGTCGTTTGCCACCCCCGCGCTGGCCGCCCGCGTCGTGAACTGGCGGGTGGAGCTGGTGGAGACCTTGTCGGACCACCGTTACGTGCGGTTCGACATCTCCACCCGGCAGGGGAGGGGGACGGCCCGCGCTGGGCAACCTCCCTTCCCGCGGTGGGCACTTACCCGCCTGGACCGGAAGGCAGCCAAGGAGGCCGCCTTTCTCCAGGACTGGCTGTCGCCTCCCCCTATCGAGGAGGTCCCGGACGTTGACGCCGCAGCGGTCCGGCTCAGGGGGTCCTTGACCGAGGTGTGCAACTCCAGCATGCCTCGGTCTCGCCGTCCGCTTCCCCGTCGTGCCGTCTACTGGTGGACGGAGAAGCTGGCGGGACTCCGGGCCACCTGCGTGGCGGCCAGAAGGGCCTACACGCGGAGCCGATGGCGCAGCGCCCAAAACCGAGTCCGGGCAGAGGAGGACCGCCTGTACGCCTCTTACCGAGAGGCTGCGGAGGCCCTCAAGTCTGCAATGGGCGCTGCGCAAGACTCGGCGAGGGCCGAGATGCTGGAGGGTCTCGACAGGGATCCCTATGGGAGACCATATAAGGCGGCGCGGAACCAGCTCCGCCCCTATGGTCCCCCACTGTCGGAGACCCTCGAGCCAGCCTTGTTGGATGGGGTGGTCCGGTCCCTGTTTCCGCGCAGGACCGACTTCGCCCCACCAAAAATGGATCCCCCGCAAGGGGCGGCTCCACCGGAGACGGAGGTCCCCCCGGTGACGGCGGCAGAATTCTGCACGGGGGTTCTGAACCTCCGCGCAAAGAAGACCGCCCCCGGACCGGACGGCGTCCCCGCACGGGTGGTGGCGATCGCCGCCTCCCAAATGGAGGACAGGTTTCGGGACCTCTTCAGTGCGTGTTTTACGGCTGGGAGGTTCCCGAAACTGTGGAAGGAGGGGCAGCTATGCCTCCTCCAAAAGGAGGGACGCCCGGTGGACTCCCCCTCGGCATACCGGCCCATCGTTCTGCTCGATGAGGTCGGTAAATTGTTCGAGGGGATTGTCGCCGCGAGGCTGGACAGCCATTTGCGGGGGGTAGGGCCGGATCTGTCGGACGCCCAATACGGTTTCCGTCGTGGGCGTTTGACGATTGACGCGCTGGCCCTACTGAAGGGCCAGGTGAAGGAGGCGGTGGAGGCGGGGGACGGAGTGCTGGCGGTGTCATTCGACATTGCCAACGCCTTCAACTCCGTCCCCCATTCGACGATATTGGAGGCGCTCCGGTATCACGGAGTGCCCCAATATCTGCGGGATCTCCTGGCCAGTTACTTGGAGGACCGAGAGGTCCTCTTCGTAGACAAAACGGCCACCGTGAGGCGCTACGGGGCAGAGTCTGGTGTTCCACATGGGTCGGTGCTTGGCCCCCCCTTGTGGAACATCGGGTTCAATTGGCTCTTGCGGGGAGCCCTCCTCCCGGGCACGAGTGTCATCTGCTACGCGGATGACACTCTCCTCACTGCCCGGGGGAGAAACTTCGGGGATGCGGCCTGTCTGGCCTCGGCTGGCGGATCCTTGGTGGCAGAGAGGATCCGCCGCCTGGGATTGAAGGTGGCGCTGCACAAGACGGAGGCCGTGTACTTTCGCGGTCCCCGGCAGCACTGTCCTCCCGACGCCCACATCGTCGTGGAGGGCGTCCGTATAGGGGTCCAGCCCCAGATGAAATATCTGGGGCTGGTGCTGGACGACAGGTGGCGCTTCGGCCCGCACTTCAGCGGGCTGTCAACGCGCCTGTTGAAGGCCGCGGACGCCCTCTCGTGGCTCCTCCCAAACCTGGGGGGGCCCAAGGCCAAATGCCGGCGCCTCCATCTTGCGGAGCATGGCCCTTTACGGGGCACCCATCTGGGCGGACTCCCTCCATAGGAGGGAGAATGCGACCGCCATCCGCAGGCCACAGCGGGCCATTGCACAGCGGGTGGCGAGGGCTTACCGCTCGGTGGGCTTTTCGGCAGCGTGCGCTCTGGCCGGCACCGGAAGGCGCTCGGGAGCGCCCCGTCGCCGAAGAGCGGGAGGCCGTGCGGCAGGAGGCGAAGGACGCCATCGTCCTCCATTGGACGGAGGACCTCGCCCACGCCGCCTTTGGCCGCCGGACGTTGGACGCGCTCGGTCCGGTCCTGAAGGGCTGGCTCGAGAGGTCCCACGGTTTCCTCTCTTTCCGTCTGGTGCAGGTGTTGTCCGGGCACGGCTGCTTCGGATCGCACCTGCACTGAATCGGGAGGGAGGAGACCCCGGCGTGCCACGACTGCGGTGCGGCGGAGGACATGGCGCAGCATACCCTCGAGGTGTGCCCGGCGTGGTCCGAGCTGCGCCGCGGTCTGACCGTGGTGGTCGGACCGGACTTCTCGCTTCCCGGCGTGGTCGACGCCATGCTGGGGAGCGAGGAGGCCTGGTCAGCGGTAGCCTCCTTTTGCGAGGACGTACTCTCGCAGAAGGAGGAGGCGGAGCGCGCGCGGGAGGACGATCCTCTCGCTGCGCCGCTCCGCAGACGAAGAAGGGGGAGAAGGCGTCGAGCCCTCCCTCCTCATGGTGATGGTCGGGCTACAGGCACGGGGGTGCCTGCGCCCGCATTACACCCGTCATCTTCGTCGGTCATTCCCGACCGCCCCACACCCGTGAGGGTGTGAGGGGTCTGCCTTGCAATCGTCGGCGGAGGGCTGGAAGTAAAGGCTGTGCCGGTTTCCCAGTCCCCCGCCACTCGGACGAAGCGGGAATGCGCTGGGTCGTTTTAGTGGGTATACCGGGTCCACCCGGGGAGTCCCACATACCTCTCCCGTCCCCCGATGGGAGGGTATGCGTAATGCATTTTTTCCCAGCGTCAAAAAAAAAAAAGAAAAAAAGGGTTAGGTTAGGTTTTTTTTTTTTTTGTTTTGGCAGGAGTGGGAAATCCCCACGGACACCTCGACTATCCCACAGGAATTTCTCTTGTGAGACAGTCGAGGTAGTGGCGGACTCGAACCGGCTAAAACCACACTCCTGCCCCACCAGTGTCCCTCTGACATGGTCAAAGCCCTTTTCCACATTTTTGTGCCTTGTATAGCAACTAGTCTTTTAGAAGGCCGAAGAGACCATGCTCCATGCTCTTAATTTTTTCAAATACATTATTTCAATACTGTTCAGACCTCGACTATTTATATTTATATTTATCTTTTTATTAAAATTATATTAACTTCTTCTTTCTACTTTATTTTACTGTTCAGCTTAATATTTTACTTGTTACAATATACAATTAAATTCTACTACTACAAATTTATTTATCTACTAAAATGCATTCTAATTTAATTTTACAATTTTCATTTTTTACGATCCCCTTTATTTCTGCCGTTCGTGTTAATTCTTTAAATTCGTTTTATTTTGCATTATTTAGTTCTTTGGTTTTACATCTATAATATCAACACTATATACTTAATATATAGTTTCATAAAATAGTTTTCAACACCAGTGTTATGCGAAATTTTTCGAAACAGATTTCCAACCAAATTAATACAGCTTGTCAATTCCACTACAGTTGACCCACAAACTAGCTTAATTCCAGCCACTTTCTCACGAAAGTGACTCCAATTACTCTCCTCCATTAGGACAACCAATGGACAACAAATACCAAAAAAATACCTGTTTTGTAAGACTAGTTGCTACAAGTTTAATAAAAATTGTAGAAATATTAAATCAGCATTAAATATGTATGTTTTTTAAATATATAGTAAATAATAATATATAGTTTAGATATTGTAGAAATATAAACAAAAGATATAACCAGTAAAATAAAAATGAATCAATAGTAAAAGAGACAGTAGTCCAATAGTTCGTCTTAATTAAATAAATAAAAGTAAAATAATACGTACATTAAATAATAGTAATAAATTCAGAGTAAAAAAGAACAAAAGTAATATTCGGGTCCATATTGGCTCACCTAAAGTTCTTTACCCGAAATTGTTCTTCCTAATGATTTGTAATGCGAATGATCACTCTTCCTAAAATTTTTCATCCTAAAGTTTTCATTCATAATATTTGTAGTGCTACCGGCGATGTTCATAAAACTCATGTTTCCGAAAATTGTATTTACTAATATCATTCATGTGAACATATTTAAACTCCTACTGTTTTTTATCATAACGCTTTTTATCCCTAAACATAATTACCATAATAATAATATTTTCACTCATACTCAGAAATAAACATTTACCAAGTGTAATAAAAAAATATATGTGGGTAGAAGATGATATTTATAGTTTTAATTTGAGGGTATGATTATTGCCCCGGTGTGGGCGCGTTCTTTGAGGCGGCGTGCCGCCCACTACCTGAACGCGCCCCAAAAGGTAGTAGCCGTAAGGCTGGCCCGGGGCTACCGCACGATTGCCCGCGAGGCGGCGAGCCTCCTTGCCGGATTGCCGCCATGGGATCTGGAGGCGATAGTCCTCGCGCGCCTGCATGAATGGCGCGCGGAGGCGCTACGCCGGGGGGAAACTCCGCTGCAGCGACAAATTGTCGCTCAGCGGACAGACTTCCGGCGGGATCTCATGGCGACATAAAGAGAGCGACTGTCGCAACCCCGTGCAGGGCACGCCACAATAGTGGCGATAAGTCCCCTCTTTGAGGAGTGGCTTGAGAGACGCCACGGCGTCCTCACCTTCCGCCTGACGCAGGTCCTCACCGGACACGGAGTGTTCGGGAGGTTCCTGCACCGAATCGGGCGGGAGGAAACGCCCGGGTGCTTCCATTGTGAGGATCGACCGGAGGACACGGTGGAACACACGGTGGAGGTGTGCCCCGCGTGGGCGGAGCACCGCCGTGTCCTCGAAGCGGCGATCGGCGGCGGCGACCTCTCGCGTCCGGCCCTGGTGCAAGCCATGGTCCGGAGCGAGACGGAATGGGACGCCGTCACCTCCTTCTGCGAAGCAGTAATGCTAGAGAAGGAGGTGGCGGAACGTGAGAGGGAGAGAACCTCTCAACGTCCCGGCCGCCGCGGGAGACGCCCCGGGCGTCGGGGGCCACCACCACGTAGCCCCCGGCCACCGTAGGCGCGGGCCTGTGGACGGTGAGCTATGGGCTAGCTCGCCGTCCGTCCGTCTCATGACGACAGGCCGTGTCGACGGCGCGTTCGTGTTCCACGCGCGCCTCAAAGAGAGTCAGCAAAAAGGAAGGGGTCTGTAAGGACCGATGCCTGCCGGGGTTGCGGGACTATTCGAAAGAGATACCGTGGCCCCGGAACACAAAGGGCGATGAAGGAACATGGATGGGTTTTAGTCAGTAAAATCCTGACACTCCCTCCTGCTCCGCCCAGAGCGGGAGGGGTTATTTGATGATTTCCCATCCGAAAAAAAAAAAAAAAAAAAAAAAAGGGTATGATTATTATTTGTGGGTATGCTTTACATAACGTACTTGTTACTATAACTATACCTAAGATAATTATGTCTAAAAAACCAACTGTTTAGAATGATTCAAGGTCGTTTCACTGATTTTTGTCTTAAATGAATGAAATTCAGGTCAGAGTGTCGTCTTGGGGGCACTATGAAAAAAATACTTAGAAAAGTTTCGCGACCAATTTCGAGGTAGCGTAGTTGGTCACAGTTCTAACCTAACCTATGGATATCTTTGCAGGTACGCTATGAATATATATGAAAACATGTATTTAACAACTTGTACCGTACTATTATTTGGCATAGGTACAATTAACGAACCACCAGATTTAGGAAAATGTAACGGCAAAAAAATCACTTTTGGTTGCCAAAATCAGTAAATGATCACCAAAAATAATCCCCATTTTATCGTGAAATTAGAACTAAAAATTTATTTTTGACCACCAGAAATTGAACTGTTACAGTTATACTCTTGCATCAGAGTCGAGGGAGACCCGGTCGACGGAGCCCCGCTTCGCGGGGCTCCTACTTCTGAATGGTTTATAAAAAAATAACCACGAAGGGTATGGCGGGGTCTATTGGGGTCGTATATATCGGGGTTGTATATAATACTGATTATTATGAATAAACATAAATCTTAACAAAAAAGATATGACTTTGAATAATAGTGTAAAAGATGGTTATGTTGAGAAAATATAGGAAAACAAATAAAAGTATAATAGATGTTTATTGCTACTGACATTATGAAGTTGAATGCTTCGGAGTTATGAACATTAGGGACAGAGTAGTTAGGAATTGTGATTGTTAGGATGAATAATTTTAGGAAGAACATTTTCGGATTTCCAATTATCGGAGTTGAAAATTTAGGTGAACTTTGGCGCACCCGTAATATTCAAACAGGTAAAACGCAGAGTACTTTATATGAACTAGAAGACTTCTATCTTCGGCCTGCTATCAGCAAGCAAAATAAAAAGTTAGAACACAAGGGCTCTGATCCTCATGTCAGAGGGACACTGGCTAGGCAGGAGTGAAAAAAAAAAAACCTAACCTGAGCGAACCTAACCGGGATGCGCAACGACGGAGGAGAGGAGGAAACGAAAAGTGCGATTAGAGAAGGCCCGAGTGAACCTCGTCGTCGAGGACGTGAAAAATCGGGAACCGCTTCTGATGCTTAGAGACGTGTTACTCATGCACAGTGACGAGGAGGTGCAAGAATAAAAATTAAGAATCAGAACCAGGAAATATTTCACGGGCTCGACGACGAGGAACAGAGGATGGTGGTTAAATACTGTCGTAAAACACGAAACCCGCATGCGAATCACGTTGTGCTTGGTGTGTCCCCTATGATCTGAAGGAGGGCGATTGAGGGGGGAAAACTCCGCATTGACCTCCAGCGAGTTCGCGTCGAGGACCAGACACCTTTGGTGTAGTGCAGCCGCTGCTTGGCATACACGGGAAACGCCTGCGCACGGAGCCAGCCGATCTGTGTAGCCATTGCGGTGGAGCACACCTCAGGGCAGACTGCCCGGATAGACAGATTGGCAAAGCAGCGGCCAGAGCAAAACAAGGGGCCACCAAGCACAACGCATTCAGCAACGAATGCCCCGTGCGAAGGAAGTGGGACGTATTCGCAAGAGCTTCAATAACATATTGATAAAGTTAGTGATGCGACCACTTCCAAGCACACAAGTAAAACCAATTCGGCCCAACCGGAAACCAGGCGCGTTGAGACAACCGCCAGCGTTGGCAATATGCGAAAAAAAAATTGAGTCTGTTTCATGAGAAACTGGCTCAAGTTATGCTGAAGCGGATGCCAGCCCTGGTGGATATGTCAAGCTGTGTCGAACTTGGCAATACTTTTACAGACGTAAACCCAATTTCTAAAAGATGTAAAACACCAAAATGTAGTGTTTTTCAATTTTATTTTCCAAAAGTAAGTTTAGATTCTAGTTTTAATAATTCTCACCCTTCATCTCTCTGTTCTGGTCCGCGTTCCGTGCGCTGGAGTCCAGGTTGGAGGATGAAAACAAAATGTTTTTGATTCAAAAACTTGTTTTGACTGAAACTCAAAATTGTTGTTAGGCACTTACCCTGTTTTATTTTTTAGATCGGTAGCTCGCGCGGAGACGCATAGCTCTGGATGCCCCTCGCGCGCGTCTAGCTCAAATAAAATGTTCCCGTCCACCCGCCCTATGGTGGTTATGAAGGTTAGTGACAGTGGTCAGCAATTTTTTTTTTAACTGTTTAATCTTTTCAAGCTTAGCTTTAAGGCCTCTTGAAGAGTCTTTAGGTATGTCACGCTTTTAAACTCAATCACTCCCTTATACAAGATGACGTCCTCGCGTCCTCGAAAGTACAACAGCACCATCTATTACACAGATTATGAACTAACTGCAAAACACGTCATATTTCCTACATCGCGCAAGCATAGTTATCCGCAGAAGGCGTAGAAGAACCCGACAACAATTTTCGCGCAGTGGCCCACCGACACAACACCCGTCTGGTCGGAGGATCCTCCCTTTTCTATGGGAGATGAAGAGCTTTACACCCTGTTCTAAATACCCCCAAAGATGCTACTGCCTCCCATGCTACTCTGCTGTCGACCATGGCCGTGGCCACTGCCGGTAAGACGCTTCTTTTGACACATCACGGCATCACCACATATACCTATCTAATATTTCTAGCAAAACAGATATGGGACAGGTTTTGCACCAGCTGGCTTGTGGGCCCAATATAAACGTAAGTTCCTTTTTCATTAAAAATGTTTATCATTGCTCTTCGTCCTACCAGTAAGACAACATGGTTGTGTGAGTTCGAGGGTCGTGGGTGCGGACTAACATGCAGCTCGTAAAAGTACGAACCCGCTGCGTCACGAGTCGCGTGCTGATTAAATGAAAGGCCATAAAGCGCGATTAACCAGCCATATTGTGGAGAGTGGTCAGCTCGAGGCGGTAATGTGATTGAAGAGTTTACGATGTGTCCCCTCCATTGGCTGCTTCGTCCCGCAGCCCGCTACCCGGTTCCGAATTCCTTTATATGCACGCACTGGTTCTAATCGTATTACTTTTCAATATTGTGGTACAAACTGTAACTGAGACATTGACTGTTAATGGATTCATAATTAAAAGTATATTTTAATTTACGTTATTCGCTATATTTGCCAAATCACCTGCAACGCCGCTGACACTATAAAAATTCAACGGGCTCGATCAGTGGATCTTTCTCACAATACAAGTCTAGCTAGTGGGCACTCACCGCCACAGCTATAGACCCGTCATGGAATCGCGTTGCTGGAGTGGGTTATGGTGGGCATGGGGCGACATAGGCTCCATGAAGGACAGTACTGTTATTGCATACTTCACACCTCGCAGTTAATACTGGACTGGCCTAACCTATGACGACGCGCTGCAATGGAAACACTTTTCTGGGTAACTTTGTTATGATTTGCAAGGTAGTTGAATCGGTCTCGACATGACACAGGAAAGGAAAGTGTGGCGCTTAACCTTCATCTGTTACCGAAGTAGACACCATAGTTTTAAACAATGGCGTCAGACTGACTTGGTCGTGCTTCACAGACGAAAAGCAGTCAGCATGCAAAAATGTTTGTGTGCGTTGTGCTCCTTATATGCGCGTGCTAGGCAGTATGTGTATAGACTATTGAGTATTGTAATGAAACACTAGTAAAGATCAAGAGCACGTCTATTTAATATCACGACAAATACAATACTGAAGTGCTGTAGGCACAGTACATCCCCCTTAAAAAAAATGTCGTAGGGGCAAAAATACACAATATTTGTAAATAAAAAATACAATCGAATACAAACTGATATTACCAGAATAACTTTTCTAAAATTCGAAATTACGATACAACATAGAAATACTTATAATTAGTGATTATATTGACTACACATTATTTCATAAACTAATATGGATTACACATTGAGTCTTTACGTTTATACTTTGTCCGAGTTCACGCACATGTTTGTCACAACGCACTTTGATCGAATACATATACACAAAATTATCACTCGCGAAGGTTGTGGAGGCGGCCCGCTGTTCGAGCGATGATCACCCCCCCGCAACTCGATCATAGGCCGATCATCTAATTCGCGCCTCATGTAGCGCGCGTAGTTGACCTTACAACGCTTCCACAGCAAGTACAGCATCGCGGCCAAGATGCAGGTGATGATGAACAATAGATAAAACTCGTATCTACTGTATGTCATTTGCTGCTCTACCTCAGACGCAGCGGCGCTATTACCAGCACCATTCTGGGCAATCACAATGTTTTCCTCCTGGGGCCTACTTTGCTGCTTACCCATTATATTGAACTTTTTAACAGTGCACTGATTAAAAGATGTTTATGATACGAACCGAACGACAGGTTTGATAGTGCGTCCGAATCTCGACACTCTTGATGCATTTTTTACATTTGCACTTGCTATATTTGGTGTTGTCGCGAATTCTTCACTGTTGTTAAGTGCAAACGCTGGCTTCAACCGATCTATACTAATAATTTTCTCCGTATCCTGCTGTTTTATTTTATAATATTTATCCGTCTTGCTAATAACGTTAAAAGGGCCCATGTAAGGTGGCGTTAAGGGTTTTTTTACCTTTTCAACGCGTACGAATACATGGGTGCAGTCTTTAAGATCCGGGTGAACAAATATCTTCCCTTGATGTGTTTCCTTCTTAGGTACTGCAGCTAAATACGCTATCTTTTTTCGTAACTCTTGTAAAAATGTACTGTTATCAGAAGTTTCTCGCTGTATAGGCTCAAAGACATCTCCCGGTAATCGTATTGGTTCACCAAATACCATTTCTGCTGCACTTATCTGCGTATCGTCTCTCATACTAGCTCGTAATCCAAACAAAACAGAAGGTAATTCTGATATACCCAATGCTCTGTGTTTCCTCGGCACATAAGAGCGGTCATGAGTGAACGGTGCCACCTTTCCACCAGTCCATTTGACTGTGGGTGGTATGCAGTGGTTCTGAATTTGGTAATGCCCATTCTTTTTGCTAGTTGCGCATCGCTTAGTTTGGTTGAGAAAAACCCTACAGGTTTCCATGAGTATCCCTCCTTTTGTTGTAGACCGGCGCCAGCGCAGGTATTAGAGCAGTCTGTCATCAGGGCTAACGGTGCATCTGGTGATGGGAATGACAATGTAATCGCGCTTTTTAGGCTCTGTTTACACTCTTCAAACGCCTCAATTGCTTCTTCGGTCCATGGGATCAGACTTTTGTCCTTTTTCTTGGCGTTATGTAATAATACGTTCAATTTCTCGTGAATATTAGCTGCTTTAGGTAGATGACGCATACTGAAGTTCACCATACCAAGAAAACGACGTAACTCATCCACTTTGCTCGGTCTTTTGAACTCCGATATGACCTTGACTTGCTCATCTAATGGTCAAAGGCCGTCTTTTGATACCCTGTATCCAAGAAAATTCAGCTCTGTTTTCCCGAATTCTCACTTGGCCATATTTATCGTAATGCCATATCTATTCAGACGACTTAGTACTTCCCGAACATGCGCTCTATGCTCTTTTTCTGATGACGAGCCAATTATGACGTCATCAATATATATAAATATATTATCCACGTTACGTAACACTTCGTCATTGAGGAATCGTTGGAATGTGGCTGCAGCGTTCTTAAAACCGAACCCCAATCTCGAAAATTCGAATAGTCCAAAAGGACAGGCTATTGCTGTCTTGGGTATGTCCTTCTCATAGATAGGTATGTTATGGTAAGCTCTTTGCATATCTATTCTAGAAAATATTGTTTTTCCATACAATAGATAGGTACAGTCCTGTATACGAGGTATCGGGTAACGGTCTGGTTTTGTAATCGAGTTTAGCTGCCTGTAGTCGCCACAAGGTCTGAGTTCTCGTTTTTCTTTATCACTACGTGCAGTGGGCTGGCTCAATTGCTTTTGGATGGCCTGCATATTCCCATCTCTTGCATCTGCTGGAATTCAGTCTTGACCTTGTGGTATTTATCAGGTGGTAAAGGTCGTGGACGCACGTGTACAGCTGGTCCCGTAGTCTCGATGTGGTGTACCGTAGAATGACATGGAGTGTCTTTGAATTTCATCGGCTTTGTAATATCAAGAAATTCCGCCAGAATATCTCTATAGTCACTTTTGTAGTCGATTGTACTCATTGAAGGATCGTCTTGCACAACCACAGATGCTATACTCTGTAGACTAGTCTCGGAGTCGATAAGTTTTCTATTTTTTATGTCTACTAACAACGTATAATGCGACAGAAAATCAGCACCGAGTATAGGTTGCTTGACTTCTGCTAACACAAATGTCCACCGAAAAGGTCGCCGCAGTCTAAAGTCCAAATCCAAGGTCTTAACTCCATGCGTCAGAATTTCTGTACCATTCGCTGCGTACAGTTTATAATCATCGCACTTATCACTATATAACCACTTTTTGTTTACTGGCAGTACAGAAATATTTGCGCCTATGTCCACTATAAATCTAAGTCCACTATTTTTGTCCGTTATACATAGGCGGTGCATAGGAGTGATGGTGCATATCCCCGCCTGCGAATACACCTCCGTTAGTTTTCCTGTTTTGCCGACTTTTTCCAAGCGCACGGCTCTATACATTTTCTCGCTCTATGACGATATCTGAAATGATACACGCAAAGCCAGTCTGGGCAATTGGTGGTGGTGGTTAGGTGTGCGCCGAGTCGTATTACGATTTCGTGATGCTGACCTTGATCGTGATCGAAAACGATTGCAATTTCGGTCCTGCTCCATCTCTCTTATTTTTAGACTCAATTTAGCTATCTCTGCCAAAATAAAGCTTTGATCAGCGCTGGAACTACTGTTAGGCATGGATTGTACCTCAGATACTTGTAAGGGTTGCGACGTCTCCATGACTTTATCTGCTATAGCCGACAGATGTTCTAAGTCTGTTGCCCCACTGACTGCTAACACGCCGCGTACAGCCGGCGGTATAGATGGCCTAGCCACATACACACATCAAAAGTGTCTAGGGATCAAGCATTTTTATGCGGATTTCTTGAGATTGAGATGTGGCTTTGTAATAAATTTATGATTTTATAAATTTATATGGATCCTTTTTGGTGCATTTCATAATTTGAATCAGGAACTCTCAATCAAATTCGAGTAAAAGATGAAAATAAGCTGTCAATATTTTCCCTATAAAAACATACAACGCATTGAAGACATTATTAGTGCTACTGTTTCCCTACTACTGATTAAAACCAACGTTATTATGGAGCGGCGACGTCATTTAAGCAGGGAAGAAATGCTCAGAGCCGTGGGAATGATAGAAGCTGGTTCCCGGCAACGTACTGTAGCTTTAGCTCTGAATACAAGTCAGAGTGTTATCAGTCGACTTTGGACACGTTACCGAAGCACTGGTACCGTGGCTGAGCGCCATGGAGGACGGTATCGCTGCACCACACGGAGACAAGACCGATACATTCAAATCTTAACTCGAAGAGCTCCAACAATAACCGCCATGATGTTAGCCGTGAGGCTTCATCACTCTTCAGGGAACTTAATTAGCGACCAAACAGTCAGAAACCGCTTGCATGAAGTGAACCTTCATTCCCGAAGACCGCTACGGGTACCACCTATAGCAATGCACAATCGTAGGATTCGATATCAATGGACTCTTGAACACAGAAATTGGGCAGAAGAACAATGGCGTTTCGTGTGCTTTTCTGATGAGTCTCGTTTTGGTATGAGACCGGATACAAGACGTATACGACACTGGAGAACCCCTGGATGCCAACAGCGATTAAAATCCTGCCAGGAAGTCCATCCTTATAGTGGTGGAACCATCATGGTATGGGCGGGTATTTGGATCGGCGGAAGAACTGAGTTGATTTGGATCAGAGGCAACCTCAACGCTCAAATTTATGCTGAGACGATTGTATCAGACGTCATCGTTCCTCTACAAGTGCAAATCGGTCCCTTATTTCAGTTAATGCATGATAATGCACGACCGCACACCGCAAGAGTTGTAAGACAGACTCTCGCCGCAGCTAACATCAATGTCCTGCCCTGGCCTGCTCAGTCGCCAGACTTGAACCCGATTGAGCATGCATGGGATATGCTACAGAGAAGAGCTCAGTCTGCCGAATATGGAGGGTATCCAGTCGCAAGAAGACCTTTTTTTGTTGTTGCAACGAACATGGGCGGCCATTCCACAGCGTGATTTGGATGAACTCATTTTGAGTATGCCAAACCGATGTTCTTGTGTTGTTAGTGTTCGCGGTAGAAACACGGATTATTAATTGTTTAAGTTACCCAATAAAATTTTAAAGAAAACTGTGTTTTCAGTCATTTTTTCGAACTTTAATGTTAGTGGTTCAAATGTCAAAAATCCCTTTATTAGGAAAATGGCAAATTTCTTTATTAATGCAAAGGTGACTTGGTTTATCGTTACTGTGACAAACGAAAACACTTTATTTGATGAATCCTTAAAGACAATTTTAATTAATATCAATCAGGAGAAAAGTTATTGCAAAAATATATGTTGATCCCTAGATACTTTTGATGTGTGTAATTCTGAGTGTCTCATCAGGCATTTTATCGCGAGCCAAATCCCGCATTCGGCGTAGGAGCTGAGAAGGCTTTTGGTCTCCTAACTCCATCTCGCTAAGCAGCTTTTGAAACTGCCGCATTTCTGACTCCTCGTATATCTTCAATAACCGTTCTTTCAAGGTGTCATCCTTTTTTACTTCAGGCGGCTTCAAAAGGATGTCACTGACTTGTTGCACGACATCTTTTCCCAATTTGGTAACGACTAAGTTGTACCTGGCCTCATCACTGAGCTTCTGCGGTGCAAGGACGGCTTCACATTGCACCTACCACAACCTTGGCTGGTCACACCAAAATTCAGGAATCCTTGACGTGACCGAAATAACGGCTACTTCTCCTTTTCGGATGGGAAATCATCAAATAACCCCTCCCGCTCTGGGCGGAGCAGGAGGGAGTGTCAGACTTTTACTGACTAAAACCCATCCATGTTCCTTCATCGCCCTTTGTGTTCCGGGGCCACGGTATCTCTTTCGAATAGTCCCGCAACCCCGGCAGGCTTCGGTCCTTACGGACCCCTTCCCTTTTGCTGACTCTCTTTGAGGCGCGCGTGGAACACGAACGCGCCGTCGACACGGCCTGTCGTCATGAGACGGACGGACGGCGAGCTAGCCCATAGCCCACCGTCCACAGGCCCGCGCCTACGGTGGCCGGGGGCCACGTGGTGGTGGCCCCCGACGCCCGGGGCGTCTCCCGCGGCGGCCGGGACGTTGAGAGGTTCTCTCCCTCTCACGTTCCGCCACCTCCTTCTCTAGCATTACTGCTTCGCAGAAGGAGGTGACGGCGTCCCACTCCGTCTCGCTCCGGACCATGGCTTGCACCAGGGCCGGACGCGAGAGGTCGCCGCCGCCGATCGCCGCTTCGAGGACACGGCGGTGCTCCACTTCTCCTTCACCTGAAGTTAAAATTGCTGGTGACTGCTGCGCCGTAGTCATCTTGAAGAAACTTTTGTCACGATACACGTGCCTATACAAAGAGGTGTCAGTGTTCTAGTTCGGGGTCACCACTGTGCTCCTGATATGCGCGTGCTAGGCAGTATGTGTATAGACTATTGAGTATTGTAATGAAACACTAGTAAAAATCAAGAGCACGTCTATTTAATATCACGACAAATACAATACTGAAGTGCTGTAGGCACAGCGTTGTGTGTGAGTGAGCGCACGGTACTATAGTCGTGGCGAGTGCGTGAGTACCTAAGTCCGGAGCCGGACCCATGTCTTGCGCGTCCACGGTTCTACTTATACCCACGTCTCGTGACTTGACAGCGCGAGCATAATTTGTAAGTACTCTAATCTTCTCGTTCATCTCACTGTTTTTCCGGGTTATTGCTTCGCTTATGAGGGTAAGAGCTGGTTTTTGTGTAAGGTACATTATGAAGCCGTTATTAACATAACTCTCAAATATATATTGTCTACTAATAGGGCCGCCTCGTTCTGTTCGTACAAAATCTGTCACTTGTTGTTAATTGTGCATCGCATAGGTCTGTATAATATTGTGATGACTTGAGTGAAAATGTTTGTAGATTCATCACAAATCGCTGTTATTGTCGAAACTAAATAATTAGTGCTGGAACTCATTACAAGCGCGGGGTGCGCGCTCGGGAGGCACGGGGTCACGGTTACAAAGGTTAGCGACACAGACTCGTAATAATTTAACGCACACTTGTATTTTCCATAAAAAAGGCTGTTACACTACACACGATTGTGGACATAAAATTGCCATAAAGAAAAAACATAAAATGTTAGTCGTTCGGCGTCAGAACAAAAATGAAGTGTTGCACATTGCGCTCGGTCGTACACTGAACGAAACGCACAGACGCGCAGGGCGCACAGAGTGCACGTCGGGCAGCCGTACTTTTATAATCTAGACACGCGGGAGCGTGTCAAGCCAAGTTCTGGCGCGCGGCTCACAGTGTGTAATATTACACGAACCATTTGGAGCCACTTTTGAGCCCCTCATAACTCAAAAACTATTTCACCTAAACTTGTCAAATTTGGCTCATATATTGAGACTAGCGAGATGTATATATGTTCCAAATTTTATAAACATATCTTTATCGGTTATTTAGATATTAACGTCCAAAAATCGTCATTTTTATGACTGACCTATAGATCAAAACTATAACCCAGTTCCAGATGACCTAGAAAGTTCAAATTTGGCATGCAGATAGGTAATTAGGTAAATACAAAGGAAAAAATCAGAAACTGGTAATTTTTTATCATTTTATTATAATTTTCACTTAACTTATTAATTAGTGCCTGTAAATCTCTATGTGGATTTTATGATATTAACGTGAATATATAACGAGTTGAATACCACCCTTAATTTTCTTTAATTCAATTATTTCCGTTTTTGTACTTATAAAAAAGAATATAGTAGATTTTCGTATTTATTACGCGTAACTAACCGTATTCTACAACCACTTGCGCCACCTATTATCATTCTCAGAAACTCACTCACTACACCATGCAGCCTCCATTGATTTATTTAAAAATGATACTAGATGGCATATGTACAAAAAGTAATGATATCCCATCAAAAACATAAATGTGAAATTAGAGCCAAGTTCAATATTATGATATATGCCTTGGTTGTTGACTTCAACGACGAAAGAAGTGAAATCTAAATGGGTGCCCAGTTCAATGGCCAGTCCTGAAATTTATCTATAACAACATAAAATATCATTTTTTCTTATAACTTAGGAGAATATATTGTAGACTAAGGTCTGACTTGGCTAGTTTTCAAATACGAATTATATTATAGCCTTCGCAAGTTCAACCTGTTACTTCTACTTAGTGTCGGTTCTTATTTTATTATTCCGAAAATTTGGCTTGCTGATAAAAACTAACCACCAAACATAATAATTCGTATATGAGAACTAGCCAAGTCAGACCTTAGTCTACAATATATTCTCCTAAGTTATAAGAAAAAATGATATTTTATGTTGTTATAGATAAATTTCAGGACTGACCATTGAACTTGGCACCCATTTAGATTTCACTTCTTTCGTCGTTGAAGTCAACAACCAAGGCATATATCATAATATTGAACTTGGCTCTAATTTCACATTTATGTTTTTGATGGGATTAACCTTTTCTCGAAGCCATTTAGGCCATTTCTGACCCCTCGTAACTTTGTTTTACATAAAGCTAGAAGACTGAATTTTTAGTGACTTAGAGAACATAATATTATACATAGCCATATTTTTAAATTACATTCAATTTGAACCTTATAGTCTATGAACTATTATTAATATTGCCAAATGAAATACTATATATCTTTATTGAAACACAAAAATTAAAATTAAATCAAATTAAAACACAAATCATGACCAATAATTTAAGCCGGTTTATAAAAAACCAGTCATGAGAAGTCCACAGTTCCTAGACGTTCCCGGCGCAAAGGAGCCCATGACACTTGCAGCGTTTCCGCGCTGAATTGCCAGGGCTAGCCTCTGCACCAGGAAAGAACCAGAGCGTGGGTCCCCGCCCCTATCTCTAAGTCGCCGGCCGATCTCGGCCACAAATTTGATAGCGTCGGACCCCCAGCAACCAGTGGTTTCCACAGCCAGTGGGACAAAATAATACCTCGGCTCCAAGGTTGCATATTTGACCCGCTTTTTGAGAGCGGCTGATTCAGCCGCGGCACCGGGTGACCCGACAGTCTATGAACTATTGCAACTCAAAATACTTAAGTACATCGTCGTCGTCGTCGTCGTTCATCGTTGTCATAATTTTTTTTTGTTTTGTTTATTTATGAATTTTGCATGTCTAAATTGGTGCAATACAGTGGACTGTGCATTCATTTTATAGGTATTAATTGGAAATGTATAACTGTGTTGAGCAATAAATATTTGAATTTGATTTTATTTTGTCACTGACTCACTCACCGATCATCATAATTCTAAAGTACTTGTAGCAGACACAAGCTTCAAGAAACAAACTAAACATACTGCAATTTCAGTTCAGTTTTATAGATATAGATATATATATCTATAAAAGTCTTAAAGATTCAAGACTTCAGTTTTAAAGATAGATATTTATATCTATAAAACTGAACTGAAATTGCAGTATGTATGTAGTATTGCAGTATGCACGGGTTCGACTCACACTTGGTCGGTTTTTAAACCGACCAAGTGTGAGTCGAACCCGTGCATGAAGGGTTACGTACTATCGTATGTATAAAGTTTATTATTTTTTGTAATACCGGCAACAAAAATACGTCATCTGTGAAAATTTTAACTGTCTAGCTATCACGGTTCATGAGATACAGCCTGGTGACAGACAGACGGGCAGTGGAGTCTTAGTAAGGGTCCCGTTTTTACCCTTTGGGTACGAAACCCTAAAAACTGTAAATGTAAACTGCTTTACAAATAAAAATGTGGGTCAGATCAACACAAAAATATTTTCTATTATATTCAAAAGCAACGAGACTCATTGCCTTCGTACAAAAGCAGTTTTGAAGAGGTTCCTCTCGCACACCTAGAATCGACAGCTTAACTTTTTCACTGGAACAGCACCAGGTGCAGCATACCAGGAGTTTTCTTTTCCAACGTTTAAAATATACACTAACGGCTTGGCCACAGCCAAGAGCGTCGCAGATTGCGGCGCGGCAAGTGGTGAGCGGTGAAAACAAATGGTAGACAACATAATATGCGTGTCACCGGTATAGATAGTGTGGTATTTCCCTCTATATTATCGGCTCGCAGACTTGCGCACATCCATTCACTACCTGTAACAAATCTACTTGCTCCTATTTAAAATAAATGGATAAGCAGACTTGTTCAATTAAATTTTAATTAGGGAAAGATAAAAAAAATACAGCTAGTTATAAAAAACCTACCTAGCACGCACTCTCTATACTATTGAATAGTTCACACACTCAGATGGATTGGAATCCGCTCAGCACTGTAGGAACGGGAACAGGCGTCAGGGTAGCAGGTCGATACCAGAGCAACTTCGAGGTTCAATACTGAAGTAGTAGAAGTGGCGGCAGTGCAGATCTCAGAGTCCACCGCGCGACAGCTCTGTAGTAAGGCAGTGTAGAACTCAGGGCCAGACGTAGGATAGATTTGCGAGACAAGTAGAAGGTCAGGCACGTAGTTAGCTTCCGAATATCGGGAGTAAAAGTCCCAGGAGAATCTTTAGCTGGATCCCCTGGGTAGTTTAAATATTTGACAGCGAAAACCAAGTTGTTATCTGATGTTCATCAGATCAGATCCAAAAGTAGACTTTTGCAGCCGTCCGTCAGCTCGTTTCTCCAAAGTAGTCTTCCTTTTTCAATTAGTAGTTTTCTTAGTGTGGCCATCATCTCATCTGACAAGTGTAGTCGGCCAGGGCATATCCATGAGTGCATAAAGAATTTTATAAATATAATTTAAAATTAAGTTATTTAGTAAACAATCGTAATAACCTACAAAATAGCACACTATAATATACAGCTATTTTTAAGTAAATGAATCGTATTTAGATCGATTTGCTGAGTGTAGATATATAAACAAATAAAAAGGATGATAAATAGTATTATGAATGGTGAATATGAGGCGTAAGTATAGCATAATACTATATACCGCAGCCCAAAGCTAACTGACCGCCCTACCACCGCACGCGCACTAGAGACGGCATAATGCCTCCCTCTCTTTCACTCACAGACACTACAGATATAATTTATGTACGTGGGCGAGTACAAATCAATGAATATTTTCTTGTTGCATACTTTTTTATACTTTTTGGAGCGTGATTTTTCAGTAGTCGGCTTTTTGATTTGAACTTTTTTTTTTCGTTTAATTGACACCTACCTTACCTTACCTTATTGATGCCTAACGACTTCCGAAAGTAAAGTATTTGTGTGAGATACCACATAAACATAAAAGTTAAATCCAATATAAAAGTGGGGACTTTTGTATTGTATTGGGAATGGGACATATTATTATACGTAATCGATAATTCGGTGTAACGGACGATAATGTTACGTTATTTTTGTCGTCGGTCGACTTCTACCGTGTCGTGGACATGTTGTTGCCAACAGTGAACAAGTGTAGGTCAGGGCGTCGTACGTCACGTGACTACAGCTCGAGCGCGGCGCTGACCCGCATCCCGCGAAACTCGCGTAGCTTTACTCGTGGCGCGGCGTTACTAATTCAGCGCGTGTTTAGACGCGATGTGTGTCACCGCGGGGAACAGCACACGGCGCCCAACCAGCGGTGACATGGTTTACTTGCACCACACTGATGTAGCTACACTGCTCTCATCATCAACAAGGTTGTTGAGCCGCCACTCGTTTTAATTCTCGCGAACTCAACACTAAATTATGTTTTACAAATAGCAGACTTTTAAAAATAAACACTAAAACGTGGAAAATAACTCTACTCTCGGAAGTCGGTGACTTTTGTTACCCGAATACGGGGAAGCAAAAAGTAGATTTATGATCTTGACCGGTATTTATTTACTTAAATATGTAATAAAAACTATACACAATAGTAAGGGATCATAAACTTAGGGCCATGTGCATACGACCACGGCTATTCTATGAACATCACTATGAATATTTATTAAATATGTCGGATGCGGTCATGAGTACGGACGGGAAAAGGATCGAAAGTGCGCCATTGGTGACATCACACGACCTACTTACCAGTCTACCCCACCATGGCGGCTTTTACAGAGTCCTGATGTTAACACCTCGCGGCGGACATTCTGGGTCTGATCGCAGCGGAGTTGAGACGTCTTGAAACTGTACGGGTACAGTAAACAAATAACACTAGGCACAATGAATCGGGTCCGATTCATTGTGCCTAGTGTTATTTGTCAAGTAATTTGTTAGTTTACTCAGTGTGTCTGTTTGTAAAGAGTAACCATCGAGTTTCTTGCCGGTTCTTCTCCATGGAAACGACCAACCCGAACCGTGCAATGTGAAATAAAATAGTGTATCGGATCCAGTGTGTTTTCATAGCACGAAACCCGTTCTCTGCCCACATAAGCTCGAGCCTAGCGAAATAAATTCCTGACAACCCGAAAAATACATTAGAATATAAACTAGTTAGAATATAAACGTGTGTGTGTGTGCTCACTTAAATGTCTCGCTGATGGTGGTGGGTGTGTCGAATCATGTTCGTGAACGGGCGCTGTCAGTTGGGGCTGGTCATCTCTTAGCTGCCACGGTTCATTTTAATTACTTTATTCCTAAACTAGCTGTTGCCCGCGGCTTCACCCGCGTAAAGTTCGGTAACTGTCCCATGGGATCATATTAAAGGGATATATAGTAATTTAGGTTATAAACTATCTATGTGCCAAATTTCATAATCATCACAATTATAATCATCACAATCACTATCACTATCACAATCACTATCACAATCACAATCACAATCACAATCACAATCACAATCACAATCACAATCACAATCACAATCACAATCACAATCACAATCACAATCACAATCACAATCACAATCACTATCACAATCACTATCACAATCACTATCACAATCACTATCACAATCACTATCACAATCACTATCACAATCACTATCACAATCACTATCACAATCACTATCACAATCACTATCACAATCACTATCACAATCACTATCACAATCACTATCACAGTCACTATCACAAGCACTATCACAATCACTATCACAATCACTATCACAATCACTATCACAATCACTATCACAATCACAATCACAATCACAATCACAATCACAATCACAATCACTATCACAATCACTATCACAATCACTATCACAATCACTATCACAATCACTATCACAATCACTATCACAATCACTATCACAATCACTATCACAATCACTATCACAATCACAATCACAATCACAATCACAATCACTATCACAATCACTATCACAATCACTATCACAATCACTATCACAATCACTATCACAATCACAATCACAATCACAATCACAATCACTATCACAATCACTATCACAATCACTATCACAATCACTATCACAATCACTATCACAATCACTATCACAATCACTATCACAATCACTATCACAATCACTATCACAATCACTATCACAATCACTATCACAATCACTATCACAATCACTATCACAATCACTATCACAATCACTATCACAATCACTATCACAATCACTATCACAATCACTATCACAATCACTATCACAATCACAATCACAATCACTATCACTATCACTATCACTATCACTATCACTATCACTATCACAATCACTATCACAATCACTATCACAATCACTATCACAATCACTATCACAATCACTATCACAATCACTATCACTATCACTATCACAATCACTATCACTATCACTATCACTATCACTATCACAATCCCTATCACAATCAAAATCAATCAAAATCAAAGCATTTATTTCAAGTAGGCCAGTTACAGGCACTTTTGAATTGTCGAAACAAATATGAAAATTAAATGTAGCTACAGTCCCAGTCACAAGACATAAAAACTGTGAAAGTACTGTAGTTGCCCATTCCCTAGCGTAGATCTCTATGGAGAAGAACGGGCAAGAAACTCCATGGACACTCTTTTAAATCAGAATATTTTTACAAAATCTTGGTTACATCATTCATGTTGAGTTAGTACATTATGTGAGAACAATTTAGCAAGATGTGCACGTTAAAGGTGTCCATAGTAAAAACAAAACAAAAACAATTCAAAAATAAAATTATTAAATTCAAATAAGCCGTGGCAGCCAAGAGCTGACCAGTCCCAACTGACAGCGCTCGTTCACGAACATGACGCATGTATCAGCACCATTCAACTCAACCATTTTGAAGGGAACTAAATGATCCGACACACGCGTCACCATCAGTGAGACATTTGAGTGAGCATGACATATCTCCTAACCGCCACGGCACATTCAAGTCAAGGAAAAACATAGGTTTCCAGCGACTGATAGCATTCTAGTACATAGCACTCACACAATATGCGATATGCGGCTATATAATAATAAAGATATTGAATTTATACAATACAAAGATAGTTGTACAATCTTCAGCAGCTCCAACAATACAATTAGTGCTATCCATTATTGCGCCCCTGTCCTTGTGGAGCAGGACCGGCATTGAGCCAAGCATTTTTATCAGCGATATAATCGTCCAATTTGTAATATGCTTGCTTACAAAGTGTGCGTTTAATACATGTTTTAAATTTTGTTTCATTCAGTTCAAGAATGCTTTGTGGAATTTTATGCATCTCAAACAGTACCCCATGAAAGATGAGTCTACTTTAGCGAGTCTGAAGCCTGGCTGAACTAATTGGTCCCTATTTCTAGTACTGTAATTGTGTCTGTCACCTTTTTTACCAAAAAGATGTAGATTTTTTCTTAAGTACATTATGTTTTCGTAGATGTATTGACAATGTACAGTCATGATGTTTATTTCCTTAAACAGTTCCCTCAGAGAATCGCGCCTACGAAGATTGTATATGGCTCTGATGGCTCTTTTTTGCAGAATAAATATAGACTCAATGTCAGCAGCCCGTCCCCATAACAAAATGCCATAAGACATTATACTATGAAAGTAACTAAAATAGACCAATCTAGCAGTATCTACATCAGTAAATTGACGGATTTTTCTAATAGCATATTATGCTGCCGAACTTAGCCGCCCCGCCAGAGATGTTAAATGAGAACCCCATTGTAGCCTTGAATCAAGCGTAATCCCCAGGAAAATCGAATTTTATCTACGAATTCAAGTTTCTCTTTATTCAGTACTATATCACAATCGCTACTTTTAACATTCGGTAAAGTAAATCTTATGCATTTCGTTTTTTTTTTCATTTATTACTAAATTATTTGCTGTGAACCAATTATGGACTTGAAGTAGGGCATTATTCACGTCATCTAAATTTTGGGCCCGTCTATTGATCTTAAAAATTAGGGAAGTGTCATCTGCAAATAACACCACATTTTGAAGTTGGTTTTTCAGTAAATAGGGAAGATCATTTATATATACTAAAAAGAGGAAAGGACCCAATATTGAGCCTTGCGGAACCCCCATTTTTACTTTTAAACCCTGTGAATTAACACCATTTATTTGAACATATTGTTGTCTATCACTCAAATAAGATTTTAACAAACTAAGTGCAAGTTTACCTAGTCCGTAATGCTCAAGTTTCAAAAGCAATGTGTCGTGATTTACACAATCAAATGCTTTGGAGATATCACGAAATATTCCTACAGCGTCTTGGGACTCTTCCCACACCGTAAATTTATTTATTTATTTAACACTTCAAGCACAAAGTACAGAGGCGGACTTAATGCCATAGGCATTTTCTACCAGTCAACCTTTGGGTGATGCAGAGACAAGCAGTGGTAGGTGTACATCTGAAAATAATTTTACATATCTCTTGCTCTGTAAGTACACCCTTACACCCCTGAATGCCGGGGTGTATGACTATCATTACAGCATAGGTTTTGGAATTTGAAAAAAGAACTGTCATACTCATACTGCACGAAGAATATTTTTAAAAAGTTATTTTTTTTTTTCTCGGTATCGATTAATTACTCGAATCGGAATCTAGACAATTTATTTTATAAAGATTTTATTTTAAATATGGAACTATTTGTTTTCACATCGTATGTTAGATGGAATCGATTTAAAAATCAAACTGGCCAGCAAGATTTGACGCGCTTGCGTGCGTGAAAAAAAAAGGCAGTCTACTAGTAGGCGCGAAAGCATCGCGAAAATAATTAATTTTCTTGTTTGAGTTCTTTTTCAAAAGTTTTAAACATGTCTAGTGACGAAGACATAGATCTAACGCCCGATTTTATTAAAGAAAGGGCAAAAACAGTTGTCGAAAATATATTACCGCCGAACTCGAAAGAAAGATATGTAAAGGCATACGACGAATTTATGAAATGGCGGTCAGAAAAAAAAGTGAAATCTCTTTCTGAAAGTGTTTATCTAAGAGGCTACAACCTTCCAGTTTATGGTGCTTTTATTCCATGCTAAAATCTACAATGATGACAAAACATGACGTGAATTTGAAAGATTTTTCTAAACTTACTGCTTTCTTGAAAAGGCAGTCTGACGGCTTTAAAAGCAAGAAATCGAAGGTATTTACTGCAGAAGAAGTACAGAAATTCTTAAATGAAGCTCCGGATGAAATTTATTTAGCAATAAAGGTACCTACGTATTTACTTGCCCTTTTTAATAAGTTACCAAAATATTTCACAAAAATACTATGCGAATTTGGTGCCTTTAATACAACTTATGTCTTTTTTACAGGTTGTTCTAATTTTTGGGATATCGGGAGCCTGCAGAACCGTGGAATTGACAAACTTGACAATAGAAAATGTAGAAAAACATAACAAATTACTACTCATAAAACTGCCTAACACGAAAACTAAAATTGACCGGTCATTTGTTGTGCATGAAGAATTTGCAAATTATGTTGAAAAATATCAAGCTCTTCGGCCTGAAAACGTGGATACAAATCGTTTTTTTCTTAATTACAGTAAAGGAAAATGCCACAGACAAGTAATAGGAAAAAACAAATTTACAGGCATGCCAAAGCAAATAGCCACATATTTAAAACTGAGTAACGTAGAGTTATACACCGGGCATTGCTTTCGCAGAACATCAGCGACTCTATTGGCTGATTCGGGAGCCAACCTCACTCTGTTAAAAAGGCACGGCGGCTGGAAGTCCAGCAAAGTGGCCGAAGGTTATATCGAAGATTCGATGGCAAACAAAAGCAAAATTACTTCTAAAATAACAGAAAATATAAACTTAAAATCACCACGTCAAAGCACATCATCTGAGCCATTTTTTAATGAAGAAAATAGTACCAGTCAACTGCCGCCATTTACGATGCAAGAACCTCAAGTCACTCAAACTCAAGTCTTATCATCACAAACTCATATTCAAACTATAAATATACCTAAAAAGAACGTGACCATATCTCTTACAAATTGTAATAATTTTACTATTAATTTTAATTAAATACACATTTTTTTCTTCTTAATAAATGTTCATTGAAACCTGCTGTCTTGTTGTTTACTTACCTCACAATCGATATGTAAAGCAGAGTATTTATCTCGGGCGTAAGCATCAATTGCATACTCGGGTTAATTAGCGCCTTCGCTTCGCTCAGGCGCCAAAAACCTCGTATGCAATTGATGTCATACAGCCCTTGGTTAATAATCTACTATATTTATTTAATAATAAGGTAAAATAGAAGGATATATAAAATACTATAAATATAAATAAATACTATAAATATATATCAAACTATTTATTACTGTAAATAGATATTCACGGATTAAAATAAAAAGACAAACAATAGTGAAAACATTACCGCTGTGATGAAACTGCCAGCTTCTTGCGAATGTACTCTCGAACTTTAATTTTGAAAGCTAAACGATTGGTTGCCATCCTGATTTCCTGGGGAAGCGCATTCCACAGAGAAATAGATTGCACAAAGAATGAACGGTGAATGAAGTCAGTACGGTGAGAGGGACAGTGAAGAACACGGTTTTGCGATGATCGCAGACTCTTAGTATGGTTGGCACAAATGTACTGAAAGTGGGGAGCAAGGTAACTAGGGGAAGTGGGAGAAACAAGAAAAGAAAACAAGGTGGTTAGCGCCCCTTGCTCCCTACGTTGACGTATGGGCAACCATTTAAGAAGAGACCGGTACTCGGACACATGATCATATTTACGCAGATTGAAAACGAATCGAATGCAGTTATTTAGAAGACGGTCAAGTTTGTCGAGGAGATCTGCATTCAGGTCAAAGTAACACACATCACCATAATCGATGATAGGAAAAATTAAGGACTGTACAAGCATTGTTTTCGTATTTGAGGGTAAAAAGTTTTTCAAACGGTACAGAGCCCGCAACGAACCAGTAACCTTTTGGCTGACACGAGCGACTTGAGTATGCCATTTCATAGTGCTGTCGATGTGCAAGCCAAGATCCTTTACATCAGTGCTAAATGGAACAACCGTACCGTCGAAAAGAACTGGTGGCAAGGTTGTACCATCCAACTTGCTCAGACTGCGAGAACTCCCAACGATGATAGCCTGACATTTATTCGGATTTACTGCCACACCAAATTTACTGGACCAGGTTTTTATGGCCAACAGGTCCCTATTTAGCTTGTCGATTAGATCTTGCACTTCATCAACCCTCCCCTGACAGTACAACTGCAAGTCATCGGCATACAGATGATACGCACACTGAAGCTCAGAAGTAAGGAGATTAATAAAAATGGAAAACAGAAGAGGAGAAAGAATACCGCCTTGAGGAACACCAGTTTCCAAATCACACCAACATGACGAGGAATCCCCAACATGAACTGACTGCTGGCGTTCCTGAAGGTAAGAGGAGAACCATTCCAGTGCTCCGGGAGAGACCATAACATGGGATAAAATTGCCAAAAGGATGTCGTGACTGACGGTATTAAAGGCATTCGAGAAATCGACTAGCACCAGTACCGTTACCTTGGTGTCTTCCAGCCCTGCCCTTATATCGCCAGTCACTTTAAGTAGGGCGGAAACAGTGCTGTGCCCGGGCCTGAATCCAGATTGAAGTGGGCTGATGAGTGAGTTCAGATGAACAAAATTGGAGAATTGTTTGTGGACACAGGCCTCAAGCACTTTGGATAGAAAGGGAAGGATCGAAATGGGACGGAAATGGGTAGGAAGAGAGGGATTAGGGACCTTAGGAAGCGGACAAACATGGGCTTTGCGCCACAGGGAAGGAAATACTCCGGAAAACAGGGAAAAATTCACAATATGGGTAATAGCTGGTAGAAGATCATCCAGAAGAGTTATGATCATACCACGAGTGATATTATCACAACCCACTGCTTTCGATTTAATGGACAGAATGATCTTTTTGATCTCTCCCGGTTCAGCTGGAACAAAGCAAAAGTGGTTAATATTAGGACGCGTTAGACCAGAAATTAAGGTTAAAGTTTGTTGCTTGGTTAAGCGATCCATGGAGGAAGCGGCAGAAAAATGCCGATTAAGCTCGTCCAGGTCAACAGAGTTAGGAAGGTCTAAATTTCGCGGTTTGCCGATACCCAGAGTTGCAAGAAATTTCTAAATATCGGCAGACGAGGAAGAAGCTATATTATCTAGAATGTGGCGGCGTTTATTGTTGCGTATCATCTGATTGCATCTATTCCTTGCAACCTTGTATAATGACCAGTTCTCGTCAGTACGATCCCTCTTAAATTTACGGAATGCTCGGTCCCTACGTCGCATCGCCATTCGTATCCCTCTTGTCATCCATGGGGCAGGAGGACGTTTAAGTTTAACTTTTTTGATGGGAGCATGAACATTATAGAGGTTGGCCACAACATCGTTAAATATGGCAACCTTGTCGTCAACCGGAGAGGCTTCCAGCATAGGCTCCCAATCAAACAAGGATGCATCCTTCTTAAGCTCCTCAACATTCATCCGTGCAAAACAACGCCTGTACAGAACCTTGGGTTTGGGTTTGGGAGGTTTCAGGATATATGAAAGGAAAATCATGTCGTGATGAGAAAACCCAGGAGCGTCATGTTGACCATGGGAGGATACGAGGGAAGGATTCGAGGTGAGGATCAGATCGAGCCAGGTGTCATCACCAGCAGTGTTATGGTGGGTAGGTTGGAGCGGCAACACGTGCAGACTAACCGACTCTATAAGATGGAGGAGTTTACGGGATCGAGGGGCGGTACGGGCAAGTAGATTAGTGTTAAAGTCGCCCATGATGATGTGATGTGCATACTCTGAACCCAAGGATTCAAGTACTGATTCGAATTCAGTGAAGTAATCAATAGTAGGGGGACAGTAAACGACACCAATAACAGTTTTGGCTCCCTTGACACAGACTTCAAGGAAAATAAACTCAGCAGAAGCAGAATATTGTCATGAGGAAGAAGCAAGTATCTTATATGGAAAGTCACTACGGAGGTATATGGCAACACCACCCCCTCCCTTACCAATCCTATCATTCCGTATAAGAGTGAAACCAGTAAGAGGGTAAGTAGTGGATAGGAGATGTGGTTTGAGCCAAGTTTCGTAGATCAGGATGGCGTGAACATTACTGCTGTTAAATGCGTCGTAAAGCTCACTATAGTGGCTCGGAACGCTTTGAGCATTAATGTGACACACATTCACCAACCGATTAGACGCATCATTAAATTTTTGTTGCAAAAAATCAGCAAGAGTATCATTGAATGAACAAAAGCTTTCATCGCTTGAAGAAGCCGCAGATTCATCCGCGGAGAAGAAGGTTTCATTGTCTGACATAAATATACGTAATAAATATAAATAAATACTTATACAAATAAATAGGAAAAAAATACAATTAAGCTATCACTAAAACAAACTATCACTAACAGGTGCACAATTCTGCACCACCCGCCAGCTAACACCAACGTAAATATGTGCTTTATTAAGGTTACACCGGCGTCAGTTGTACAACGTCCCTTGGTGAAACCATACTGTTGATCGTGTAAGATTCTGTTGGTGTTAAAATGATTGAGCATTTGATTAAGCATTATCTTTTCGAACACCTTGCTAAAAACTGGCAACACGGATACAGGCCTATAATTATTTGTATCTTTACTATCACCGGATTTGAAAAGAGGTATGACTTTACTGTATTTCATTAAATCAGGGAAAACTCCTTGGTCTACGCACAAATAAAAAATTAAAGCTAATTATGGAGCTATAGTCTCAAGTATGGATGTACAAATTTTGATAGACATTCCCCATAATTATATCTTCGGTCAGTTTGATTTTTATTTGCCGGAAAGCTTTAATAACTATCATCGGGTTTATGTGTTTAAATTTAAATTCAGCCTGGCATCCAGACACATTCGCCTTTAGTAAACCAATAGAGACTTCAGGAGAGGAACTTAGAGCCTCCGTAGTTTTTAACGGTATATCGGTAAAGAAATTTACAAATTCTTGAGCTACTTCCTGATTAGAGCTTTTAGGACCACATGCTGTATCTAATGTGTAGCTAGTATTACGTGTTTTCTTCCTGCTAGTCTCGCTATTTATGACTTTCCAAACTGTCTTTATTTTATTTTCTGCTGTTTTGATCTTGTTGCTAATGTGCAAGGCTTTGGCAACCTTGCATGTATCTCTAAAAATTTTTGAATACTTAGCAACATATTTGTTAAAAGTTTCAGTGTTCATATAAGGCTTAAGGCCATAAAGCTCAAATAGTGTTTCCCTACTTTTTCTGATACCTCTAGTTGCTCAATCACTAAATATAAATTTAGGGCAAATACTTTTTGTCTTCTTTTCAAAAGTTTTGTTGAATTCAGTGTGAACTATTGAAAATAAATGATCATAAAATTGATTTATATTAATATCGTCATAGCTCATAACACTTAACTTGTTCTGTAGGGAAATATTATACCTATTTAATTTGTTAGAAGTTATGGGTCTAAATTTAATCTGAATTTTTTGCAATGGTGTACACCTAAAAGTTACAGTTTGTCCGCTATGGTCAGACGGCAGACAATTAACTATGGCTTTATCTAAGTAATCACAATCGCAGAAAACATTATCTATACAAGCAGCAGAAGATGGAGTGACTCTAGTAGCTTCTATAAAAGTGTTGGTCAAGTCAAATGACTTAAAAAGATTTAATAACCGACTGCTATTTGAATTTTCTTCTAAAATATTGATGTTAAAATCACCACAAATAATTATAGATTTATTACTGGCTGCAAGTTTTGCCAGGACATCTTCCATTATTGACTATCACATTCACAATCACTATCACAATCACTATCACAATCACTATCACAATCACTATCACAATCACTATCACAATCACTATCACAATCACTATCACAATCACTATCACAATCACTATCACAATCACTATCACAATCACTATCACAATCACTATCACAATCACAATCACAATCACTATCACAATCACAATCACAATCACAATCACTATCACAATCACAATCACAATCACAATCACAATCACTATCACAATCACTATCACAATCACTATCACAATCACTATCACAATCACAATCACTATCACAATCACTATCACAATCACTATCACAATCACTATCACTATCACTATCACTATCACTATCACCATCACAATCACTATCACAATCACTATCACAATCACTATCACAATCACCATCACTATCAAAATCACTATCACAATCACTATCACAATCACTATCACAATCACTATCACAATCACTATCACAATCACTATCACAATCACTATCACAATCACTATCACAATCACTATCACAATCACTATCACAATCACTATCACAATCACTATCACAATCACTATCACTATCACTATCACAATCACAATCACTATCACAATCACTATCACAATCACTATCACAATCACTATCACAATCACTATCACAATCACTATCACAATCACTATCACAATCACTATCACAATCACTATCACAATCACTATCACAATCACTATCACAATCACTATCACAATCACTATCACAATCACTATCACAATCACTATCACAATCACTATCACAATCACTATCACAATCACTATCACAATCACTATCACAATCACTATCACAATCACTATCACAATCACTATGACAATCACTATCACAATCACTATCACAATCACTATCACAATCACTATCACAATCACTATCACAATCACTATCACAATCACTATCACAATCACAATCACTATCACAATCACTATCACAATCACTATCACAATCACTATCACAATCACTATCACAATCACTATCACAATCACTATCACAATCATCATCATATCAATCAACCATAACCCTGTATAGAAGTCGAATCCGACATCTTCTGGATCTCAAATGCCATATTCGTAATCAGCACCCCTGATAATCTCGGAATCGACACCCATATTGATTTTTAGACATTTCAACCCCATCGCACTCCAACAGGGGATGATGGTATTTCAGGTCCACCGCATTAAATCTTAAAATCGTTGTTTTTGTAATACACCCGATGACCCGACCTGATACACCATACAAACAATAACCATGTTGATTTTCAGACTTTGTCACCCCATTTCCCCCCTCTTAGGTTTTGAATTCTGAAAAAAACTGAAACCCGTTTCTACTCATTTATCAATAGGAGTACTCCTGTGAAGTTTCTAATATGATCTAATCTTGTTTCACCATACAACAAACTTTGGAGCCCTGTTTCACCCCTTTAGGAGGTGAATTTTAAAAATCCCCTTCAAAATGCACCCATAGACCACATAAGAAACCAAAAAAAATAATCCAAAAAAAAAATCGAAATCCATCCATCTATTCCAATTTCCAAATTTGGAATCTGTAGACCCAGCGGTTTGGGCTGTGTTGATATGTCAGTCAGTCAGTTTCTTCTTTTATATATTTAGAAGATTTGAATTCAAAATTAAGCTTCAAACTTCATCCCCGTTTTCACACCCTTGTGGGTTGAAATTAAAAAAAAACAACTACCATGTACGTAGTTATGGATACACCTCGCCCGTCTGCTCTAGATTAAGCTAAGTACATATTATGTCTGTCTCCATGCTAGTACCTAGATATCATTTGCAAGCTCAGCGGTCTGTGCCCGTTGGATGAGCCATGTATGCTTTGGAATTCAGAATAAAACTCGCCTCCAAATCGGCAGTACGTGTTCTCATTTTTATTCTCAGTAAAAATCCTGAGTAGTTAGTTTATTGCTAAAAAAGGGTTTCTCACGCTCCGAAACCAAAAGTGGCGCAGCCGGTAGGATTTCCTCCTTGAAATCCGTAGTTTCGCGTTTTTCCGTCGTCCAAATTCGACTAGAGAAACATAAGGCGTAAACCTAAGAAAGGAGAGGAAATCCTCGAACCAAAGAAATATTCTTTTGAATCGCGTGTGTGCAGAAATCATCGAGTATGGGAGTCGCGGGTGGTTGGTGAGTAAATCTTTTCGCCAATCCTATGTTCCCCTATTCCTCCTATATTTTTCATAAGTCTTAAATGTTATTCTAGAGATCAAATCTTGCTCATTATTGTTGTTGTGTTGTTGTGTTGTGTTTAGTCTTTAGTTGATAACTCTGTATCAAATTATATGGTCTTATCTCTGTTCAATTCACAGAACAAAACATGGAGTAGTGTCAATGTTAGAGAGTTCACATTTTTATTATAATGTTCTAATCTTGAAAAATTTTAATGATTAAAATAAACTGTATTAACTGTTAATTCTATTTAGGGTAGTAATCTAAAGTTATTTTTAAGGAAAAATTATTATTAAAAATTCTTCATTATTAAGTATAGAAGTTTTATACATTTTATTTTCCAAACATAATCCAGTATTCCCGATTATATTAGTGCTTAATTGTGTGTTTGTATTTTAAGTGTGTGTGTATATTTTAATAGGATTTTTTTTGCGAACTGCAACCTCTGACCAAATCATTACTCTATAATAATGACGACGCCCATGCCCACAATAGTTCCAGTTACACCAATACCAAACGAAATTGTTAACTTAATCCCACTGTATAACGGTGATAAAAGACAGTTAAACCTTTATTTGAGAAAATGTCAATATGTAGTTGATCGATTTAAGGGCAGTGTAGAACAAAATCTTTATGTTTTTAATGTTTTAACGAGTAGATTGAAAGAGGATGCAGCTGCGCTCTTATCGGAACGTGAAGATATTGTTACATGGTCGGCATTTATAGATTTGCTGATTCAACATTTCGGAGACCCTCGTAGTGAAGCATGTATTAATATTGAATTAGAATCATTAAAAATTAAGTCCGGCGAAAACTTTTTAGACTTTTTAAACTGTGATCCAAATTTAAAGCTTCCCTACATTTACTTAGAAGAAATAGACGCAAGAATGATGATTGACAAGGGTAGCATGAGAAGGCTCCTCGAAAGGCTTATGAATTTTTCCGTGAATATATAAGGAAAGAACATTTTCAAGTAGTAAGCACCCATGCTTCGAGTAGACACGATGAAGTAATGGAAATTCCTCCGTTACCTTCCTTTGTAACTAACACTTGGCATAAATTTTATTTGTATGACGTTGACGCACGATATGACGGACTTATTGGTAATGACCTTTTACTACAATTAAACGCAGTAATTGATTTAAAAAACCAAGTATTAACAACTAACACTACTTGTATTCCAATAATTAATAACAACTTAAATTATATTATTGATATACCGTCACGAACAGAACAACGAGTTAAGTTACCTGTCAATCAATATTCAAGTGAAGCTATTCTTGATTTTCAAGAATTTGAGAATGGTCTGCGTATGCCTAGTGCTATAGTAAATTGCGTAAATGGATACGTATACACGGTCATCCAAAACACTTCAAATAGTCCAAAACGACTTAATATAAAACAACCATTTACAGTGACTAAATATGAAAATAATGAATGTAATACAAGTTTTACTAAAAGCAATACTGATATAGAGATAGACAAGTTACTTGAAGACAATTTGAAGAAACTCAGACTAGACCATACCAACGAGGAAGAACATGAAAAGATTTATAGACTTTGCGAGGAGTTCAAAGACATATTTTACTGTGACCAAATTCCCTTGACATTCACTAATTTGGTAAAGCATCACATAAGGACTAAAAATGAAGACCCTATATATGTGAAACCGTATAGACAGGCTCCGTTTGTTCAAAATGAAATTAACAAACAAGTTGACCAATTAATAAAAGACAATGTAATACAAGAGTCCCATTCTCCTTGGAATGCTCCTGTCCACTTGGTGCCTAAGAAGATGGACGCATCTGGTGAAATGAAATACAGGATGGTGATTGACTTTAGACGACTTAACGAAATTACTGTTGATGACAGATACCCCCTACCGAACATTCATGACCTTTTTGACAAGTTAGGAAAGAGCACTTACTACACTACGCTTGATTTAGCCAGTCGATATCATCAGATAGAGTTAGATGAAAGGGACAGACAGAAGACAGCTTTTTCTACTCAAAACGGTCATTTTGAGTTCTTCAGAATGCTGTTTGGTCTAAAAACCGCGCCAGCTACATTCCAAAGGACAATGGATAACGTTTTACGTGGATTGCAAGGATTACACTGTATGGTATACTTAGATGACATTATAGTCTATGGAAATAGCCTTGATAATATGATACAGAATTTACGGACTGTTTTTGACAGAATCAGGGCCACTAACATGAAAATTCAACTAGATAAATCAGAGTTTCTACGCAAAGAAGTACTTTACCTTGGACACACAATTACCAAAGACGGACTAAAACCTAATGACTACAAAATTACGGCTGTACTTAACTATCCCTTACCAAAAACCACGACTGAGATTAAAAGTTTTCTTGGACTAGTAGGATACTACCGACGTTTCATCAAGGACTTTGCAAAAATTACACAACCATTGACATCTTGTTTGAAAAAGCGAAGCAAAATTATAATCAACCAGAAATATATTGATGCATTTAACAAATGTAAAGAACTCTTGACACACGCCCCTCTGTTACAATATCCCGACTATGACAAACCCTTCATTCTTACGACTGATGCGTCAAACATAGTTCTGGGCGCAGTTTTGTCTCAAGGACAAATTGGCAGTGACAAACCTATTGCTTACGCTAGTCGCACTCTTAGCGATACCGAATCACGTTATAGTACAATCGAGCGGGAATTTCTTGCTATAATTTGGGCAGTAAAATATTTCAGACCATACTTATATGGTCGAAAGTTTTACATATACACTGACCACCGTCTTTTAGTATGGCTCCGATCTCTGAAAGATCCAAGTAGTAAACTTACATGTTGGAGACTCCGCTTGCAAGACTATGACTTTGAATTGATTTACAAAAATGGCAAACAAAATACCAATACCGATGCCTTTTCTAGAATTAAAATTAATGCTTTAGAATCTGACGATGATAACAAATCACTTGCAGTTAACTTTGATGAAGAAGGGACAGAATACCTAGATAGAATAGCTACAGAAAAGTCCACGGTTAAAAAGAAAAGAGAACGCAGCAATTCATCAACTATAACAAAGCCGACCGATAGTCAAGAACAAAACAGGTGACATCTCTGACAAAAATAACTACAGGCCGATCTCATTAGCTACAGTAATCGCGAAGGTATTTGACAGCATGCTTAATTCTCACTTGAACAAAGTCGTAACTCTGCACGACAACCAGTTTGGGTTCAGGCCCAAGCTGTCCACTGAGAGTGCAATACTGAGCTTAAAGCATGCTGTCAAGTATTACACAGACCGTAATACTGCTGTTTATGCCAGTTTCCTTGATTTGTCCAGGGCTTTTGACCTGGTTTCCTACGAAGTGCTGTGGCAAAAGTTACGCGACCAAAAAATTGCACCAGAAATAGTTACCATCTTCCAGCACTGGTACGGCAACCAGGTCAACTACGTGAAATGGGCGGGAGCTCTGTCGGACTCGTACAGGTTGGAGTGCGGGGTGAGGCAGGGTGGCCTGAGCTCACCTACGCTCTTCAATCTGTACATGAATGAGCTTATTATCGCGCTTAGCAGCCGTCATGTTGGATGCCATATCGATGATGTTTGTTTTAATAACATCAGCTATGCGGACGACATGGTGCTGCTGAGTGCGTCAGTGAGTGGTCTCAGGGAACTCATGAGCATATGCGAGGCGTACGCACATTCACATGGCCTCAAATATAACGTCGCGAAGAGTGTGCTTATGATCTTCCAAGCTGGGACCAAAGGTCTGATGGAGGTTCCTCCAGTCAGGTTGTGCGGCGTGCCCTTGGAGCGCGTGCAATCCTTTAAATACTTAGGCCATATTGTGACGCCTGACTTGAAGGATGACGCCGATATTGAACGGGAACGGAGGGCGCTGTCGGTGAGGGCGAACATGATAGCTCGCAGGTTTGCTCGTAGCTCCAAGGAAGTCAAAGTCACCTTGTTTCGAGCCTACTGCACTGCATTTTATACGAGCAGCCTGTGGGTGTCATACTCGCAGAAAGCCTATGGAGCCCTCAGAGTTCAATATAATAATGCGCTGAGGGCATTGCTGCGGCTGCCTCGCTTCTGCAGCGCGTCGGGGATGTTCGCCAATGTGCGCGTAGACTGTTTTTATGCCACTATGCGCAGGAGGGCAGTCTCGATAGAGGGCAGGGTGAGGGCCAGCGGAAACAGTCTCCTCGCCGTCGTCGCCGACAGGTTGGACGGGCCATTTATGCGGCATTGGTTGGCCTTACATGCGCCCTTTTTTAGGGCTTGGGGTAAATAAGTAGTGTTTCTCTAGGTTATTCTTATTATTATATTATTATTATGTTATTGACAATTATTAATCTATTAAATGTTATTGACTTTGTTACTTTAGATTATTATTTTAAATTCAACTAATTAATTTGATATTCTATTATTTTACAAGTTATCAGTTTTATTGACGTTATTTACAAACGACAACTCTATAATTATGCAGCTACATTAAATTCCTCATTTTGTTATTTTGATTTTAAATATGTTATTTAATTATTATTAGTTTATGTATGGCAATTGTTTTACTACTTTATGGATATTTTTGTCTGACTGAATAAATGAATTGAATTGAATTGAATAACAATATCCGACACAAGTAGAACCGCGACTGCTAGTTCTATCGAGTTTCCCGACGAAATCATTAATGAATACCCTGTTCGGTCAGAAGTTAGTAAATCTGATACAATTCATTCAGCTTTACACGAGTCCACTGGAATACCAATTTTACATGAAGCTATAGACACCAAACCAAATCAAATTTTAGTGTTCTCATGGCTCAAAAAAACCGGCCAAGTGCGAGTCGGACTCGCGCACGAATGGTTCCGTACCATTATTTAAAAACATTAGACAAACTGCAAAAAAATCACGTTTGTTGTATGGGAGCCCCCCTTTTTTTTTTTTTTTTTTTTTTTTTTCAGATGGGAAATCATCAAATAACCCCTCCCGCTCTGGGCGGAGCAGGAGGGAGTGTCAGACTTTTACTGACTAAAACCCATCCATGTTCCTTCATCGCCCGTTGTGTTCCGGGGCCACAGTATCTCTTTCGAATAGTCCCGCAACCCCGGCAGGCATCGGTCCTTACGGACCCCTTCCTTTTTGCTGACTCTCTTTGAGGCGCGCGTGGAACACGAACGCGCCGTCGACACGGCCTGTCGTCATGTCATGAGACGGACGGACGGCGAGCTAGCCCATAGCTCACCGTCCACAGGCCCGCGCCTACGGTGGCCGGGGGCTACGTGGTGGTGGCCCCCGACGCCCGGGGCGGCCGGGACGTTGAGAGGTTCTCTCCCTCTCACGTTCCGCCACCTCCTTCTCTAGCATTACTGCTTCGCAGAAGGAGGTGACGGCGTCCCATTCCGTCTCGCTCCGGACCATGGCTTGCGGTGCAGGAACCTCCCGAACACTCCGTGTCCGGTGAGGACCTGCGTCAGGCGGAAGGTGAGGACGCCGTGGCGTCTCTCAAGCCACTCCTCAAAGAGGGGACTTATCGCCACTATTGTGGCGTGCCCTGCACGGGGTTGCGACAGTCGCTCTCTCCATGTCGCCATGAGATCCCGCCGGAAGTCTGTCCGCTGAGCGACAAGTTTCCCCCCGGCGTAGCGCCTCCGCGCGCCATTCATGCAGGCGCGCGAGGACTATCGCCTCCAGATCCCATGGCGGCAATCCGGCAAGGAGGCTCGCCGCCTCGCGGGCAATCGTGCGGTAGCCCCGGGCCAGCCTTACGGCTACTACCTTTTGGGGCGCGTTCAGGTAGTGGGCGGCACGCCGCCTCAAAGAACGCGCCCACACCGGGGCCCCGTAAAGGGCCATGGACCGCACGACTCCCGCGTAGAGCCTCCGGCAGGAGGCGTTCGGCCCCCCCAGGTTGGGCAGGAGCCGCCTGAAGGCAGCCCCAGTCCGTTTCAGTTTGGGGGCCAAACGTCGGAAGTGCTACACGAAGTTCCACCGGCTGTCGAGGACGAGTCCTAGGTACTTCAAAGTCGACTCGACACCGATGGATACCCCTCCTACCGTGAGTAAGGATCCCGGAGGTGGCGCATTCCGAGGCCCATGAAAGCACATGGCCTTGGACTTGTGCAATGCCACCTCGAGACCCAGTTGCCGGATCCTCTCAACGACTGTCGCAACCCCGCGTGTCATCACTTCGGCTGCCGCCTCATGCGACCTCCCCTGGGCCAGCACCAGCGTGTCGTCAGCGTAGCAAACTACGCTGACACCACTAGGGAGGTCGGCGCGCAGCACCCAGTCGTAACCGATGTTCCACAAGGACGGCCCTAGGACCGATCCCTGCGGAACACCGCACGACATCTCTCGCCGGTTCCATTCTCCGCTGCGACCGGGGTAGATGACGGCTCTGTCCGTCAGATAGTCCCCGACCACTCGACGGAGGTAGGTCGGCACCCGGTGATACCGGAGTGCCTCCCTAATGCAGCTCCAGGGCATGGAGTTGAAGGCGTTGGCGATGTCGAGAGACACCGCCAAGACAACCCCCCCCCTAGACACCGCATCCCCCGTCGTGAGGGCTCTCACGCGCATGATGGCATCCACCGTAGAGCGCCCCTTGCGGAAACCATACTGGTGTTCCGCAAGGTCCGGCCCAGTCCCCGCAAGGTGCTCGGCGAGGCGGTTTGCTATGACTCTTTCAAAGAGCTTGCCTACCTCGTCGAGCAGCACCACGGGCCGGTATGCGGACGGAGAGTCCGCAGGGCGCCCCGGCTTCCGGATGAGGACCAGCTTCCCCGTCTTCCAACGAAGCGGGAACTGGCCTCTCTCCAGGCATGCGCTTAGGAGCCCCTCCAGTCGGGGCCCGAGAGCCTCCAAGGCCAGGACCCAGGCTTTGCCAGGCAAGCCGTCGGGTCCCGGGGCGGTATTTTTGGCACTGAGCCTGCGTACCGCCACTCTCAGGTCTACCCCAGTCACCTCCGGAGTGTCGTCGTCGTCGTCCTGATGATCCGCTTCCAGCACCGCAGGCGGCGGAGCCATAGGCGGGGGTGGGTGTTCCCCTCGCGAAGGGACCAGAGCGCTCACCACGTCCTCCACGAGCTCAGGCCGGAGACTCTGCGTCAGTGGGGGCGCCCAGGGGCGGAGTTTGTCCCGCACCAACTTGTAAGGGCGCCCCCACGGATCTCTATCGAGAGTCCCCAGCAACTCCTCGCGGGCCTGATCCCTGGCCCGCAGGAGGGCGGTCTTCGCCGCTCTGTACCCCTCATAGAGCTCCGCCTCAATGGCTGCCGCATCCGGTGGGCGGATGCGGAGCCTGCGATGCCTGGCGTACAGGTGTCGTGCAGCCACGCACGCCTTGCGCAGAGATGTCAGCTCACGCGACCACCAGTACACCTGATGCCGGGCGCTTCTTGGCCGAACACGGGGCATTGCCACGTCACAGATGTCAGACATGGCCTCCTGGAACCACCCTGCCTCATTGTTAACGTCGGCAGGCCTGTCCGGTGATGTCACCCAGGCCTGCACGATCGAGGCTTCCAGGAGGAGCTCCCGGTCCAGCTGATTCAGCGCCCAGCGCGGACCACTCGGGGCCTGTTGGACCGGCGCGCTTGAGTTCTGGGTGGAGACGTCGAACCGGATGTACCGGTGGTCGGAATATGTCTCCACCCCCTCCATGACACGCCAGTCAACGACACGCGGCGACAGAGCGGGGCTAGCGAACGAAATGTCCACCACCGACTCGCCCCGCATCCGCACACACGTGGGGACAGAACCCCGATTTAGGACAACCAGGCCCTTCTCCAGGGCCCAGTCTTCCACCATCCTTCCCCGCACGTCTGTGCAACGAGAACCCCAAGCCAAGTTCTTGGCATTGAAGTCCCCGAGGACAACCACGGGGAGGGAATGGTTCCCAACGACGACACTCAACTCTGCGAGAGAGTTGTGGAACTCGGCGAGAGTTCGGCTCGGAGAGAAGTAGACTCCCACCACTACAATCTCCCCGAACCGGGCTGCTACGCACCCCCGACCCCTCCTGACACCTTCAAGGGTCGGGGTACCGGCGGCGGCCGACGACACTATGGTCACTGAGCCGCTTAGGTCCGCCACCCAGTCTTCCCTGGGCAGGACAAAATACGGCTCAGCGACCACAGCGATGTTAATCGACCACTGCGCCATGCTCTGGAGCAACAGATCCTGAGCGCAGGCGCAGTGGTTGATATTCGCTTGGAGGAAGCGTAATGGCGCCGTTATTGGCATTCCATTACCGCTTCCTCCACTCGGGCCATGGGAGCCCCCCTTAAATAATGATTTAATTCTGTTTTTAGTATTTGTTGTTATAGCGGCAACAGAAATACATCATCTGTGAAAATTTCAACTGTCTAGCTGTCACGGTTCATGAGATACAGCCTGGTGACAGACAGACGGACAGACGGACAGACGGACAGACAGCGAAGTCTTAGTAATAGGGTTCCGTTTTTACCCTTTGGGTACGGAACCCTAAAAATGAAATGCAAGTGAAGGATCTCTCGCGTGACAAACAGAAAGTAATAGAAGTTTTCTTACCAACAGATAATCCAGAATTGATAAAAGAATTTTTAAAACAATACATTAAACCAAAATTTAAGTACTTCATTTATTTCGAAGAAAACGAACATCGCAAATTATTCGGTAATATAATAATTCAGCTTTTTATGAAAGATTTGATTAATTTTTATGAATGCACAGAACGAGTAATTTATGTAGAAGATGAAGGAGAACAGAGAGCTATAATAGTTAAGCATCATGAAGGACACACGTGCCATCGCGGCATCAAAGAGACATTAGTTAGGCTTCGTAGGAATTATTATTGGGACAGAATGCAGGAGACAGTAGCGGCAGTTATAAATACTTGCGAGGCATGCCAGAAAATGAAATATGATAGAAAGCCCATTAAACCCATCCTACAACTGACACAAACACAGAATGCTCCGTTTCAGGAATCATTTATAGATCTCTTTAGTATTGAAGGTAAAACTTACCTTACCCTAATAGATGCCTTTAGTAAGCTACGTCAGGCTATCGAAATTCAGAACAAATCTACCCCAGAAGTTGTCCGTGCTCTAGTAAAGTATTTTTCATACTACGGCGTTCTTAAAAGGATAAGTTCTGACCCAGGGTCTGAGTTTAATAACGAGTTGATGAAAGAATTTTTAAGCTTACATAAGGTTGAACTTCACATTGGCACACCCAATAACCCCAATTCAATGGGTTTGATAGAACGATTTCACTCCATTACAATTGAAATATACAGATTGGCGAAGTACGAAAAACGATGTACAGATGCGGCGTCAGTAATGACGTACTCGATTATGGCCTATAATCATTCCATTCACTCTGTTACCGAACTCACTCCATTCGAAGTTGTTTTCGGACATACTGATACAAATAACCCGTTTAGCATAGAGTTAGAAAAACAATATTTTCAAAAAATGGTCAAGGATCATGCAAAACGAACCAGAGTCATGTACACACATTTGACAGATAAAATGGTAGCAATCAAAGAAAAACGTAGGGAAAGAAAGGGCGATGAAGTTGAAATTGAGTTTAATGAAGGCGAGGTTGTTTTTGCGAAAGACGTGAACAAGCGTAAAAGTAAAGACAAACCAAGATACGTAAAAGCAAAAGTTATAGGTCCGGCTGAAAGAAATATTTTACCAATTCAAATAGGAGAAAGAATTACTAAAACCCCTATTAAAAATGTAAAACGCCCTCCGCAGGTGGTGTGGCATCCTGTCGGTAGTGATGCCTTCGCTGGCCCTTCATCTGCAAAATCTTGAAGGAAACCCAGGTATATTCTCGGTAAAAGAAGGTCTGGCACACATTCAAACTGATCACTGGACTATAGTTAAGCTCATTAGTTTAGAAAAGATTTATAATGATTTAAGTTACATATCCAGCAACTACCAACAAATGTGTAAACTTATCGATTGGAATGCATCATATTCTCAAGAATTCACAAGTATGAAAATACATACAGAGTTTATACGCGATATAACTATAGAAAAATATCGACAACTAGTTCCTCAGAAACGTTCTAAAAGAGGCCTTATAAATCCGATGATGTCGCCGTTAGGTACGAAGAACTTATTTCTAATAATTGCTTCAAAAAAATTAACAATTGTCTCCAAGATGTTTGATAGTTTTATTAATGTAACCGAAACAATAAATCACTGTATACTTTCATAATCGCCTAACAAAGATGGAACTGCTACTGAAAGATTTATCTGCTAAGCAAAACAATTGGATTTTCCTAACTTACCTTACGGGATTATTTTCTGTATTCACGAGTAGTTTTCTTACTGTCTTTGCCAGGCTAAGTGAAATTGAAACAGCATTAGCGTTAAGTAAACTATCTGTGTTACATCAATCAATTGTGAACTCTACAGAATTATTGTATCATTTAGAACTGATTTCATACTCTGGGAACTTAGTGTATCCTCCACTAGAAACAAATTTATTTAAAATAGAGGAGATCATTTGTGTAAAGTCATTCATTAAAGATAATCAGATAACATTTATTATGGAAATTCCACTTACAGATAACTCATCATATAACTATTTTAAGATTTATTCCTTACCAATGTTCCATGAATCTGAAAATAAAACCTTAGCCATTATTCTCAAATATCCTTACCTTCTGGCGAAGGGAATGAAATACTTACCACTAATAAAACCATGTCGACCACTCTCTGCTGGCGATCAGTTTTTATGCACTGCAGACAATCAAGCTTTATACTATGAAAGTTCATAGTATAAAGTCATCAACTGTTCTGCACAGGTAAGTACCTGTGCAGAACAGTTGATGAAATTTGAAGACGACCATACTCCCTGTAAACAACGAGAAATCCAAATTGAGAAAGTCAGGGTCCAGCAAGTCAACGCAGCTAGCTGGCTCCTATATGGTAGATTGAGAACAACACTGACTAAGCAATGCGGAGAAGAGATCAGTAACCAACTTGTATTCGGCACTTACCTGGTGACAATAGACGAGCCTTGTGACCTGCACATCTATGGAATTCATATTCACCGTCGTATTTCAGTTGAGTTAGAAGCTGTAGAGAAGATTCCTATTGTCACACTACCCCAGTTGCACGTGAATGCCACTCCTTCTAAATTAAGTGCAGTTAATATAGAAGGAATCAGTTTAGACGAAGTGAAATATATGGCCTTTTCGTTAAAACATAGTGAAGTGATCGAAAGTGTTTTGAATAAAAGAAAAGACTTTAACTTCAGTGAAAATTTAGGATATGTCACCTTAGGTTTAGTTATTTTTAGTTTTCTTACGTTTTTAGTTTATATAACCTGGCTAAAATCGCCGAAATGTTTATTGTTCTGGCAAAATTATCGGAATGACTCTCTAATCGAACCTTCCGATAATTTCGCTCTTAGGGTCGGAGGAGTTATGGATACACCTCGCCCGTCTGCTCTATATTAAGCTAAGTACATATATGTCTGTCTCCATGCTAGTACCTAGATATCTTTTGCAAGCTCAGCGGTCAGTGCCCGTTGGATGAGCCATGTATGCTTTGGAATTCAGCATAAAACTCGCCTCCAATTCGGCAGTACGTGTTCTCATTTTTATCCTCAGTAAAAATCCTGAGTAGTTAGTTTATTGCTAAAAAAGGGTTTCTCACGCTCCGAAACCAAAAGTACGTTGTGTTAGTTTCCAAACATAAGAAGAAATATTAGTGATTTTAATTTAAAAAATAAAGACTTTAATTATAAACTAAATTTCATCCCCCTTTTCACTCAAATTCTTACAACACCGTTGCGTTAGCTTCCAACCATACGCCTAGATAATAATTTTTATGATTTTTACTTTGAAAATTAAGGATTACACAACTTCATCCCCCTTTTTAACCCTTTGGAGGAATTATGAAAAACGCTGAGACACGTATTAATTAATTTTCACTTTTCAGCCTTAACAAAAAAATTTGAAGATCCTAACTTCATACAAACTTTCATCCCCTATTTAACTCCCTTAGGGGTTGAATTTCGAAAAATCCTTCCTTATTCCTTGTCTACATTACAAAGGGAACCTCTGTGCAAAATTTCAGCTTTCTAGGTCTAAGGGTTTGGGCTGGGCGTTGATGAGTCAGTCAGTCAGTCAGTCAAGCCTTTTGTTTTTATTTATATAGATAGATTGTTGATCTAATCTTTTACTCTGGACGCTCTTAGTGTGCACGTCTTTCTACATCGTTCTCACATAAATATGTATCATCTCAAAATTAATGATAACCAAGATTTTGTAACAATATTTTGATTTTAAAAGAGTATCCATGGAGTTTTTTGCCCGTGCTTCTCCATAGAGATCTACGCTAGGGAATGGGCAACTACAGCGGGCCTAAAAAGGCCACTTTAGCAGAATCATAAAGTATTTCACTTTAAAAAACTTAAATCTTTAAAACGGACTTTATAAGTCATGACCATAAAGTCCATTTTAAGAATTTACATTTAGCAGAATTATAATTTAATTCACTAAAAAATTAAATCCTTAAAACGGACTTTATGAGCATGACTATAAAGTCCATTTTAAGAATTTACACTTCTTAACGTGATTCATATTAGGATTCTGATAAAGCGGCCATTTTAGACCCCCTGTACTTTCTCAAGTTAGTATGCCTTGTGACTGGGACTGTAGCTTTGATTTTCTTTTTTGTATTTTTGACATTCAAAAGTGCCGTAATGGTCTAATTGAAATAAATGCTTTGAGTTTGAATCAAATCAAATCAAATCAAATCATTTATTTGCGTCAATATGGGTCGGTACATGAGGTGAAACATACAACAGAAGCTCTTATGCCATATCCTACCTTAACAGGTGTGCAAATATCTTTACAATAAAAGTGAGTGTTGAGTTTAATGTTACTGATATTTTTTAATTTTCCTGAGATTTATTTCAAAATAACTCTAATGACCTGACTAGTGCTTCAAAAACTTCAAATGACCACAGACAGTCGCTTCCGAATCTATGTATGAGGTGGATGTAGTGTGCCCCAAACAAGCTCGAACTGACCTGGAGCGCAGTGTGGTGCATTTACAGCTTGGCTGTGTATGAGGTGTTCGGTAGTGGTTGCTATGTGCGCGCGCAGAGCGGCGGCGCCGCGAGCCGGCCGGCGACGCGGCGGTAGTGTTCGCTGTTCGCCAGTGAGCCCGCGCCACCGCGCTGCACGCACGCTCGCTCGCTATGCGCCCGGCGCTCACAATATCGCGAACACGCGCTACAGTACCTACGTAACTTTGTACGACACAACTTTTAGTAAAGTCTCGTGGTAGCAGCCGGAGCGGGTCGAGTGACCGTGTGGTGCGAGCAGCGCGAGTGTGCCGGTGGAGAGTGCAGTGCAGTGACAGTGTCGGTGAGGCCGGCTAGAGCTGCAGCCGGGCCGGCTCTGGGCCGGCGCTGGGCCGGTGCTGGGCCGGTGCTGGGCCGGTGGAGGTGTCACCGAGGAGGCGCAGTCACTTCGCGACGCTCGCATGTGAGTCTCCGCTACCCCTCACGAACTCTACGCGCTCGGTGGAGTAACTCGTCGCTGGTGTCGGTTAAAGAAATCTTTCACTTTTATCTCTATAGCGATCTCAACATAGGTAGAGCGTTGAATAGGTATTATATTATATAAAATGTGTTAGTAAAACTTTGCATAGTTTGTGCAATAGCGCCACATTTGCCACTACAGGCGATGAATGTTCCTGTACGGATAAACGCTCGCTTTAGCCACCGCGGGTGCGTGTCTTTTGAAGACAACTCACTTGCAGTTTAATATTAATATTTTCAAGAAGTGTCGCAATTATGGTAGGGGCTCATGCCTAAATAAAATGTGAATGTGTGTCTGAATATGGGTAATGGTCGATCTTCAAGGTCAGTCCGTTGATGGTTGAACATCCATTATAGGTATACCAAGTTCTTTCCATGCCTCGGAAAGCTTATTAATCATTTTACGGGCAGTAGCCCGAATGTCTCATGTCTGACGACTAGTCTTGCCCAGGGCCAATATCGTATTACTCAACAACCAGTGGTTGTAGAGGTCATTAGACAGTCCTTCCATGTAGAATAGCTTCCACCAGAGGGCGGGCCGCCATGTATGACCGTTCAGTGACGTCACGTGCGGTACAAGCATGTGGTAGATCAGCTCCAAGGTCAGGGAGACCTGGAGTGCTGCTGCCTTCGGTGTTGACTCTGTGAGGCGCAGTTTTAGGGCACATGATTTTTGTGTGCACTGGACTGTTGAACTCGTGCACGTGTTCTCTGTGTAAAGCGAACAACAACAAAAACGTGAGCGTGCGAGAGTGCTCAGTATCTATGTAATTAGATCTTTGACATCAAAGGTCATTTAGATAGATGATGATGTCAAATCAATCATCAAATTTGACGTTGTTCGCAAGTCGAACCGCAATAGACAATAGTGAGCGGAGCAATTCAACATGGCGCCACACAGAACCTTACGAGTAGGTAAGTCTTCCGACAAGCTATGAATGTTTATGTTGTGTGTGTGTGTTATGTTTAATAAACATTGTGGATTATACCAACTTCGATATTATTATATTAAGAAGGTTTGGGGGCGTTGGGGTATAACTAAATACTAGCTGACCCGCGCAACTTCGTCTGCGTCACATGAGAGAGAGAGAGAGAGCTTCGTTCTAAAGCTTCTGAAGTAAATTTTCAAAGCAGCGTCATGTAGACTAATCCAGAGTACCTTAGGCTATTAATAACTTTTTTAAAGCCAGTCAGTCGATTTAAAAGTTGTCTGTGGAGCACATTATTAGTCATTAGTACCATTTTTGTACAATAGATGTCGCTGCATCTTAAATTTGATGATTAGTTATTCTTGAATACTTTAAATTCGTATATCTTTTGATAGAATAAACCGATTATGATGAATCAAAAACTAAATAATACCTCAAGATACGCACATTTTTTTTGTATAAAAGTTATCTATATTGGTTTCGTATATTTTACGTGATGCTTGATCATCGAAACAGACAAACAGATAAACAGACAAAAAATCCAAAAATGCTGGAAATTGGTTCTGTTGGTTATCCTCTAACACCCTGGCAATTTTTTTTCGAAATACTTTCGATGACGATTTTTCTACAGATTTATTACATGTACCTATAGATATATACGTCGATAACAAGTACAAACTACAAATAGGACAAAAATAAACTGCTCTTAGTAAAAACCACGGTTGTAAAGCTAATAGGTAGGTAGAATAGATGCATTTACGACTGAGCCATAGCCGACGTCGTCGTCTCAAAGCCAGGTTTCAATATAATGTTTGAATAACTTGTGAATTTTAGTGTATTTCTGTTTTTCACTACATTATACTTTTTACTGTTGAACAAAAATAAAGTAAGTATACAAAAATACTGTTTTCAGCGCATAAATTAATAACCATAAATATTGTTAACAAAAAAGTTAACAAAAATACTATGCGTCATTTCATTATAGTGTAAGTAGCTGGCCTGAGCCCAGCCCACAGCCCTCGTTTTTTGAGATTGTTTCGTAACTGCTATCTGTTCCTGCCACTTCTGTACAGAAAGGGTAAGAATGCGAAGTGACGGGATGATAGAAACAGAGGCAGCGGATTTGATAAAAAATGAGCTTATTTTAATATTAATTATAATAACTGTAATGAGGCTTATGGAGCCTTAAAAAATGATAGTACATAGATAAATTATGCAAAAAGCTGTAAAACATTTAAAAATGTATATTTAAAACTTCGAAAAAATAATTATACTGTTCATTTTTCTAGAATACTGTTTATTTTACTTCTCAGGCCTAAATAAACTTTATTTCTTGTAAAAAAAGTTGGCAACCTTATTGGGAGCGTATAATGTCGGCGTCAAATTGTAAAAACCGTTAGTTTGTTATCTGTCTAGCGAGAATGTAAACTGTTGAAAAACCGTAAAATTGTGAAATGTATGCGACGGAATTCACTTCGCTGCTGTGGAGGAGAAGGGGGTCCCCCTTGCCCCTAGTACCACTCCCATGAAAAGATAATGCACTGTTGCTGTAGAAAAACCGATTAATGTAACCTAACCTCAAAACACTTTATACAGGGTGTAAACAGACTCATCACGAAGCCGTCAACCAAGCATTCTATACATCACACTAAGTAACTTCGCAAAAATTATTACTGGGAAACTACTTTTTTTTGGGGTGAATAATCACGTTTTACTGTAAAACTCAATGTACCGCACTCAAAACATTGTGCTGGTGGATGGATTTAATAGTACGGGTACTGTGGTACGGGGGTCGTGAAGGTGTTTAAAGTAAAAATCTTACATTACAAACATGTATTTAAAAAAAGAACTTGTGGAAATGTTGGAACTTTGATCCCCAATATCTCCGTGACTGGAAAGTTTCCAGGTATGGTCTAGAACAAAAAAATGATCGGAAAGACGGGGAGAATAAGTGGCTTTCGGCTTCGTTAAGTGTCTTTTTAACCGACTTCATTACACACTTAATTCGCCTAAAAAGCGTAGTCGACGAAGCCTCCTATTTCTGTCCGCAGGGTTTAAAGGAACCTAACGTCGGGGTGCTCCAAGTCCCGATTATGGGGGCAGAGATAATTTGATCGCATGCATTTCACAATTTTACGGTTTCACTTCGACAGATTATAAATCTGGCGAAAAATAATGCGTCATATTGTAAGCAGTATGTTCAGTTGGCAATATTTCGACAGTTTATAATCTGGCTAGACAGATTACAATCTGACGGGTTTTACAATTTGACGCTGACCTAAAGGTACACAGAGAGAATGTAAAAAACGTGGAAATAATATGTTTGTGATTTTATTACGCTACCAGCTTTTAACTCAAAAACGGAACGCTTTAATAATTAATAGACAGCAAGTCTGTCGTATTGCTACTTTACGGAGGAGCTCGTGGCTAAATAATAACAGCCGCTCGGGTCGATCGTTAAGCCGTGCTTGCCTAGGTTGGTCTGTGGATGGGTGATCACATTACATACCGAGTTTCCTCCATGCCTCGGAAAGCACGTTAAGCCGTTGGTCCCGGCTGTCATTAGTAGATCTTTGACAGTTGTTAGGTAGTCAGAGGCCCAAAACGTCTGACAACCAGTCTTACCAAGGGGTATCGTATTACCCGGTACTAACTGGGTTGTGGAGGTCAGATAGTCAGTCACTCCATGTAAAATACTGGTATTCAGCTGCATCCGGTAAAACTGGAAGCCAACCTAAACATAGTTGGGAAAAGGCTAGGCAGATGATGAAGTCTGTCGTATACTGTAATCGCTTGGATATGTATTGTTTACACATTTCCTCAAAGGGGTATAGATAGGTAAGCTTATCTGTGACAACCGACTTCAAATCAAATCAAATCACTTTTTATTTGTTAACACAGGTACAGAAATACAGATCTTAAATTGATAAAACCGAGCGCTATGTTATGCCAGTAGCTGGCTTACAAATATGGTGAGCATCTAGCTCAAGATTACAATTTAAAGATTCTAAGAAAAATATATTTGAAAATCATGCATAGTATGGTATTTAATTAGCAAAAAAAAAAGTATCAATCAATGGTTATATAATATATAAGTCATCTGTTTTCTTTTTGTGTGTATGTTCAGCGATATCTTCGCCAATTGTGAACCAATTTCGATGATTATTTTTTGTTTTTAAAACTGTAAGTAAATTACTTGTGTGCTATTTCCTCCAGTGGGTGCACGACACCCCAGTAACACCTCATGTTACTAGCTGGATGGTAAACTATCAGTGTGCGACACGAGATGTCCTTAGCAAACATTGTACAATGCTAACACTGAAAATCTGATTGGCATGGCAGCAAAATGGCAGGCGAGTCCCATTTTCATGAGCTTGGTCAGGTAAATACAAAATTATGCAATTCAATGACCGTGCAGGTCGTAAGACGGCCTTGCTTAACCTTGCACACCCTATGTGCGTTATAACCTTGCAAATACATTATGTTCTCGCAGTGAATGCAGGACCATTCCTTGCCTGGATTCCCATCAGCTGACATATTTTTGCCAGGACTACACATCCTTAAGGCTGCAGTCTTGCAAAATTCACTCGCTGCGAATTATTTGCGCAACAAAGTATATTTTTGAAATGATGTTGGGCACGAAATACCTGTATTTAACGCTTGATTTATCTAACATAATCCACTTAAATGAACTTAAAAAAAATAACTAGCTATTACATAAATTATGGTTACTTACGTGCAATAATAATATTTCGTGTTATTTCATCCGTTTGTTTAAAAAAAAAAATACTTTGTTGCGCAAATAATTCGCAGCGAGTGAATTTTGCAAGACTGCAGCCTTAAGTACGAGACACTAACAGCATGTTAAAACCATATATTGTGTTTTAGCTTGAACATCACTACATAGTATAAAACAAAGTTACTTCACACTGTCTGTCTGTCTGTCCATAAGTATCTATGCTCAGATCTTTAAAACTACGCAACAGATTTTGATGCGGGTTTTTTTTAATAGATTGAGTGATTCAAGAGAAAGGTTAAAAGGGTCTGTATGATGTCGGACGTAAAGAATAGCGCCATCCCATATCTTCCCGTGGGTGTCGTAATAGGCGACTAAGGGACTTACCAGAGAATGGGCAGCAGCGTTCTCTGTGCTTTTGTTACAACCGTACTGCGATCGCCAACCCGCCTGCCAAGCGTGGCGATTATGGCAAACCCCCCCTTGGAGGAGGCCTATGTCCAGCAGTGGACGTCTTTCGGCTGAAATGATGATGAAGAGAAAGTTTTATATGTATAGCAAGCATAATTTAGTAGAGAAACACTGATACTAAATATTAGAGTTAAATAAACACATTTTTTTGCGCTTACATTGCAACCGCAATGGGGCAATTTGGAGTTGGACATCGGAATCGCCGGGGTCACCAACTGGCTAGTTTTATGGAGAAGGAGGGCCTCTATATGATGAACTCCTTCTTCAGAAAGCGTGAGCACAGGAAGTGGACCTGGCAGAGCCCCGATGGTGCAACTAGAAATGAGATCGACTTCATCATGTCAACCAAGAAGCAAATGTTCAATGATGTCTCTGTGATCAATTCGGTGAAAACCGGGAGCGATCACCGCATGGTAAGAGGCACATTGAACATCAATATCAAGCTTGAAAGGTATCGACTGATGAAGTCTACGCTCCGTCCAGCACAGATCCAAATCCAAAACCCCGAGAGCTTTCAGCTTGAACTCCAGAACCGTTTCGAGTGCCTAGGAAGCTCAGTGGACGAATACAACGATGGGTTCGTGGAAACTGTCCATACGACCGGGTCTAAGTTCTTCAAGGCGCGTCGTACAGATCAGAACAAGAGGCTCTCCGATCACACTCTCAAGCTCATGAAGGAGCGGCGTGAGATGATCCTGCAGTCTTCAGACGAGGCGTGTAAATATCGGCAGCTCAATAGACGGATCTCTAAATCCTTGAAGAGCGACCTCCGCCGCTTTAATACCGAGCGTATTAAAGACGCGATTGAGCGGAATAAAGGCTCCAAGGTATTTGCAAGGGATCTGGCTATTGGGCAGAGCCAGCTCACGAAACTGAAGACCGACGATGGTAGGATCTTATCCGCCAAACCGGAGCTTCTGAGGGAGATCGAGAGCTTCTATGGACAGTTGTACACGTCAACCAGTAAACCCGTCGTAGATCTAGCCAACGACCCAAGAGCTAGACTGACCCGACACTATACCGAAGACATCCCGGACGTCAGCCTGTACGAGATTAGGATGGCTCTGAAGCAGCTCAAAAACAACAAGGCACCGGGTGATGACGGAATTACGGCCGAACTCCTGAAGGCGGGTGGAAAACCGGTACTTAAGGCCCTTCAGAAGCTGTTTAATTCCGTCATACTTGAGGGAAAAACGCCACAGGCATGGTGCAGGGGTGTGGTGGTGCTCTTCTTCAAAAAGGGTGACAATGCCCGGCTGAAGAATTATAGGCCCATCTCACTTCTAAGCCATGTCTACAAATTGTTTTCTAGAGTCATCACGAATCGTCTCGCGCGCAGGTTTGACGATTTCCAGCCACTCGAACAAGCCGGTTTCCGAAAAGGCTTTAGCACCGTGGACCACATACATACGCTGCGGCAAGTTATACAGAAGACAGAAGAGTATAACCTGCCTCTCTGTTTAGCGTTTGTGGACTACGAGAAAGCCTTCGATTCGATCGAGACCTGGGCTGTACTGCAGTCTCTCCAACGGTGCCAAATCGATTATCGGTACATCGAGGTGTTGAAGTGTTTGTACAAAAACGCCACCATGTCAGTCCGACTTCAGGACCAAGCCTCGAAACCTATCCTTCTGCAGCGAGGTGTGAGACAGGGAGACGTCATATCTCCGAAACTGTTCACCGCTGCACTGGAGGATGTCTTCAAGGTTCTGGACTGGAGAGGACTAGGCATCAACGTCAATGGCGAGTACATCACTCACCTTCGGTTTGCCGATGATATAGTGGTAATGGCTGAGACCATGGAGGACCTCAGTACAATGCTCGATGACCTCAGTAGAGCTTCCGGAAGAGTGGGTCTAAAAATGAACATGGACAAGACTAAGGTCATGTTGAATGCCCATGTCACACCCACTCCTATCAAGATCGGAGACTCTACTCTCGAAGTTGTAGACGATTATGTGTACCTGGGACAAACGGTCCAGTTAGGTAGGTCTAACTTCGAGAAAGAGGTCAATCGTCGAATCCGACTCGGTTGGGCAGCGTTCGGGAAATTGCGCGGTATCTTCTCGTCCAACCTACCGCAGTGTCTCAAGACGAAAGTCTATGACCAGTGTGTGTTGCCAGTGATTACATACGGGACCGAAACGTGGTCGCTCACAATGGGCCTCATCAGAAAGCTTAAGGTCACCCAAAGGGCAATGGAGAGGGCTATGCTCGGAGTTTCCTTGCGCGATCGAATCAGAAATGAAGACATCCGCAAGAGAACAAAGGTTACCGACGTAGCCCGAAGAATTGCCAAACTTAAGTGGCAGTGGGCAGGGCACATTGCTCGCAGAACGGATGGCCGATGGGGCCGAAAAGTTCTGGAGTGGCGACCGCGAACCGGAAGACGTTGCGTTGGAAGGCCTCCCACTAGGTGGACCGATGACCTGGTGAAGGTTGCAGGAATCCGCTGGATGCGAGTCGCACGGGACTGGTCAATGTGGCGACACTTGGGGGAGGCCTATGTCCAGCAGTGGACCTCGTTCGGCTGAAATGATGAATGATGATGATGATTGCAACCGCAGGCTGAACCGCTGAACCCTACGAGGATCAAAATAATGTACTACAGTATTGTACAACTTAAAATGGTCAACAAAAATGTCCGCGATGGTATACGTGATATGTCTATCTCAGGGATAACCCACAATAACCGTTTTTTATCCTTTACTTTTTACAAGAAATAAAGGCTTATTTACGAAGCGATTTTAAGCAATACAGTATTAATCCATATTCAATTCAGTAAGTAGGTACCTTAAATGGTGACCGGTCAGTTCACCAAAAAATATTACAAAAACTTTTACTTGACAAGCAACGATTGGCAAAAACATTATTTGTCATTTCATCATTATACAACAACAAGCTTACCAAATAATTCACTTAGCAAAATAATTATCCGATAAACTTTTATTTAATAACTTAATATTTGACAAACAATTCATTATTTTTTCATTTTATCTCATAAAACAACGCTTGGAATAAAGACATTACACATATTAATTGTGACATTAAATTTCTAAAAAAAGAGAAAACAAATGAATTTTGTTTTCTATAAGCACTTTAGTGACAGAAGTGTATCGCTGCAAAACCGACTCCACGTAGTCTGTTATGCCCTACCCCGAGAGTGTAATTTAAATCCGCGTAGGCGCGGAGGAGCGAGACGGCCCGCGAAAGCTCGCGTGGGACCGCCGGAGCCCCGCAGCGCCGGAGCCGTGACAGAAACCATGCCTGCTTGCTGCTTGTTTGCTGCATGCATGCTGCTTGCTTGCTGCATGCTTGCTGCTTGCTTGCTGCATGCATGCTGCTTGCTTGCTCGCTCCTTGCTTGATGCATGCATGAAGTATGCTTGTTTGCATGTTGTGAAAAACTATGCATTTCCTAAACTTTTTCTTAAAAAATGAGTAATAAAAAAAATACAAGCCTGTATATGATTTTGTCTAAACGTGATTTAACCAAATGTATATAAATATGAAATGAAAAATGTATATGTCGGAGTTTGTCAGGAATTTATTTCACTAGGCTCGAGCTTATGTGGGCTGTAGACGGGTTTCGTGCTAATGAAAACACACTAAATGCGATACACTATTTTATTTCACATTGCACGGTTCGGCGTGGTAGTTTCCATGGAGAAGAACCGGCAAGAAACTCCATGGGTACTCTTTTCAAACAGATACACTGAGTCTAACAAATTACTTGACATTACACTTTGACACATTAACACTGGGCACAATGATTCGGGTACAGTTTCAAGACGTCTTAACTCCGCTGCGATCAGACCCAGAATGCCCGCCTCGCCGCGTGATGTTAACATCAGGACTCTGTAGAAGCCGCCGTGGTGGGGTAGACTGGCAAGTAGGTCGCGTGATGTCACCACTGGCGCGCTTTCGATACATTCGCCCGTCCGTACTCATGACCTGATCCGACATATAAATGTTTAAATATGATGTGATGCATTTGTTAAGAGAAGTGTATAAATGTTTATAAAACGAGTGTTTTTAAATGAAACATTTGCGGAATAAGTTGTTTGCGAAATAAAGAGTATACAAAACGTTGGTTGTAAAATGAAAATTTGTCAATGGAGTTTTGGTGAAACTTTAGTGAACCACCTTAAATACATTGTGCATTTAATGTAGATCAATATGGCCCTGAACAGTATATCATTTCAATTAATAATTTAGAAGATATCACAGAATTAAAATTACGCACTAATGAAAATATCATTCTCAGCGAAACAAATGGGGTCGCAGTGTAAGAGTTGGTCACTTTAACCATTTTCATCTTTTAAGTTCTGCGTAAAAAGTAATGCATTATTTTAGAAACTTATTTATCCTCTCCAACGCGATTTGTCACACTCGTGACATCCTGCACTTCGCTTGAGCGCTATCTGTCACACTTGTTGCACGCGCACCCGCCTCCAAAAAACTGCATTAAAACCGTCTAAAACTGTCTACTCCACAGTTTATTACGATTGGGTTCCTTCTATCTGGCAGAATCTTATTGCTCCGAAATTTATTTGGCATAACACACTTGGCATAATCTTCTTTAAACGAATATTTTTAAGGCATAAAAAATACTTAATATAATTATTGTTTTGCCGAATGTTTGTATGTCCGAATTTACAATGGCATACTTTTAAGATGGCAGAATTTTATTTAGCATAATTACCTTTGGCAATGTTCAAATTCCGCATAATTTCGTTTAGAATAACGTTTATTTAGAGCGAGGATTATTTGGTACAATTTCACTTGGCATACTATGAAGATGGCAGAATTTCATTTGAAATAATTTTATTTGGCATTATTACCATTTCTATAAAATAACATTTTTAACCTTAAATTAGAATTAAACATGTCTTAAAAAGGCAAAACGTTACATTAAAAAAGTTAGTGACAGAAACGAATCGCTTCAAAACCGACTCCACATAGTCTTGTCTGCCCTACCCCTAGAGTGTAATTTAAATTCGCGTATGCGCGGAGGGGCGAGGCGGCCCGCGAGCTGAGGAGCAGGTGGTTTTAACGCTCTGGTGAGCGTTAAACACATCTGCGACGATAAGCTTGCGTGGGACCGCCGAAGCCCCGCAGCGCCGGAGCCGTGACAGAAACCATGCCTGCTGCATGTTGCATGCTTGCTTGCATGTTTGCTTGCATGCTGAGTGCATGCATGGTGTATGCTGGTTTGCATACTGCATGCTTGTTTGCATACTGCATACTTATTTGCATGTTTGCATACTGCATACTTATTTGCATGTTTGCATACTGCATGCTTGCTGCATGCATGATGTATGCTTGCCAGGTCAGAGATATGCAGCAATTAACATTATCGTCGTATGTTTGTGGAAAAAAAAATGTTCAATCAATTTTATTATTATGGTAAGAAATACAAAATTATTCTACCTATGAATTTTCTGTAATGTAATAGATGAGTCTTTCCATTATTATGCATAATGAAATGTATGCCATAAAATGATTCTAACTGTAAACTTTCTGAGATATGATAGTTCTGCCTTTTAATGATTATTCATATGAAATTTATGCCAAAAGATGATTCTGGCTGTGAGCTTTCTGCAATAAGATGGTTCTACTTTTAATTCTTATGCATATTAAATTTATGCCTAAAGATGATTCTGAATTACAAAATTATGAGTTTTTAATGTATGATAAATGAGTGTCTGCCAAACGATTTTCTGCGAAATGAAGTTTATGCTATCCCCTGTTATGCAAAGTAATATTATGACATAAAAAGTTCTGCTCTAAAGGGTAGACCCATATAGATTATCTTCAATATCTATTTTAGAACGTATTTTCCCTAAATACTATTCAATTTAAATTAATTGTCTTATATCGCGTTATCGCAACTGCCGGGGTCGCGGGACTGTATAGACAGGGTACCGGGGCTCTGGAACGCAAAGGGCAACCGAAAAAACATGGTGGGCGTCTTAGTCAGTGTGTTTTAGTCAGTAAGTCTGACAGTCCCACAACCAGTCCCATCCGCTCCACCCAGGGCGGAAGGACTCATTTTATGATTTCACCACCCAAAAAAAATATGGAATTATTCGAAAATAAAGACATTACAAAATAATTTTACAGTAAGCCCACTTCTTTTTAGGGTTCCGTAGTCAACTAGGAACCCTTATAGTTTCGCCATGTCTGTCCGTCCGTCCGTCCTCGCTTAATCTCTGTGACCGTTTGGACTAGAAAGCTGAAATTTGGTACCAATATGTATATCAATCACGCCAACAAAGTGGTAAAATAAAAATTGGAAAAAAATGTTTTATTAGGGTAGCCCCCCTAGGTATATAAAGTGGGAAGTGATTTTTTTTTTTAATTTCAACCCTAACGTGTGATATATTGTTAGAAAGGTATTTAAACATGAATAGGGGTTTTCTAAAATCATTTTTTGATAATGTCAATAATTTCGGAAATAATCGCTCCAAAAGTAAAAAACAATGTGTCCCCCCCCCTCTAACTTTTGAACCATAAGTTTAGAAAATATGAAAAAAATCTGAAAAGTAGAACTTTATAAGGACTTTCTAGGAAAATCATTTTGAACTTGATGGAAACAACAGTTTTTGTACAAAAAAGACAAAAAGTTGTACAAAATAATTTTTGTAGTATATTCGTTTATGCAAGCATTTTTACATAATGGACCTTTCAAACTCAAACTCAAACTCAAAGCATTTATTTCAATTAGTCCATTACGGCACTTTTGAAAGTCAAAAATACAAAAAAGAAAATCAAAGCTACAGTCCCAGTCACACGGCATAATAACTTGAGAAAGTACTGTAGTTGCCCATTCCCTAGCGTAGATCTCTATGGAGAAGAACGGGCAAGAAACTCCATGGACACTCTTTTAAAATCAAAATATTGTTACAAAATCTTGGTTACATCATTAATTTTGAGATTATACATATATGTGAGAACGATGTAGAAAGACGTGCACACTAAACTACTTGTGGAAATTAAGATCCTTGGGGGAGGCATATGTCCAGTTAATTAGTAGATTCTTTTGGTTGAAACGATGATGACGACAACCCTACATTTTTTTGGAACTTTATGAAATTTTCTGGTGACATAATAATCGTCCCCGTAGCGTGAAAAGTCATTAACTCGAAAAACCTAGTTTTGAGATATCGAGGATTAAAGTTTTAGAAAATATAAAAAATCAAACTTCGGCTTGTCATTACATATCTTTGTAGTTTTAGCTTCATTTTAAAGATAATAAAATAAAGTTTATAGTTTAGGGGCAATAATACGTGAAAAACTTCTAATAATTGAGAAAAGGAAGAAAATTAATTGTTTTCTATCAAATCATTGGCTTAGTTGCGAATTAGTGAATTTTCGACCGGAGTTAGTGATTTTGCTTTCAGATCGAAAGTTTTAAGAAAAAAAAATAACTAGAGTTAAGTAAAGTGGAACTAACTGTTAGGTGTATCAATTGTGTATAGTAAATACTATCTAAATATACGAAGCTTGTGTGGCCAGCTATGTTTAAAATATGACATTAATAAGTTTGGAAACTATATTATTAACATCAATCAAAGTTTAATTAAAGTCGTATGCGATTTTTTTTGTATAAAACACGATAATTATTGAACAAAAGCCAAAAAAAATGCTTCAATCTCATGCACAATGCACACAAACTGAAAAACCGGCCAAGTGCGAGTCGGACTCGCACACGAAGGGTTCCGTACCATTGACTATATTTAGTATTTGTTGTTATAGCGGCAACAGAAATACATCATCTGTGAAAATTTCAACTGTCTAGCTGTCACGGTTCATGAGATACAGCCTGGTGACAGACAGACGGACAGACGGACAGACAGCGAAGTCTTAGTAATAGGGTTCCGTTTTTACCCTTTGGGTACGGAACCCTAAAAAGGGCTGTTTTGCATTAAAACAAAACTAAGTTATGCAAAGCAAAGCGCGCTTTGCTATGACTGTACATCAGAAACATTTTTGGAAGTCTCTGCTCTTTAATTATCGTTACTTCTAGTGGTCTATTCTCCAGTCCTCATCACGGAAGCCAATACAGACTCTATGTTCCCTGCAAACCAGCAAGCCTCTTAATCTTAGTGTTAAAAGATAGATCGTTATTAGATAGAAAAAGACCAAGCTTCTCGTCATTAATCTCTTCAAAACCATCAAGCGTACAGATCTATATAGATCTAGATTAGCAAAAAACTAAATAGTCAACCAGTTTCAATATCTTGCCTCTGTAATAACCAATAAGGGCAGCTGCGAACTAAAATGCAACGTGTCGTGATATTCGGTCATATTGTCCGCAAAGGTACGCCCACTTTGAAAACATGATCTAAAAGGCCTGGGGCTTCAGGCAACAGGTGCTAATCTGGCAAGTCTGTTCTTAGATAAGCGGTTAGCTTCTTCTTCGTGTCGATGATTCCCTTTTTTCTAATAAAAATAGTTTTAACCAAGCCCCTCGACGGCGTCAGTGGGGGCCACGGACAGGTCCCTAAAAGTGAAGGAATACCGGTGCAGGAATCATCTAAACCGATATAACATTGAACAAACGGATAGCTGCAAACCACACTTCCAAAAACATAAAATACTCACACTTCCCTGTTTATATATTTTTGAATTATGTAAATTTGTCAGAAAATACCCTGATTTTTACACCACTTGTGAAGAAACACAAACTAGATACACTTTTCGACACAACAAAAACAAAATAAACATACCTCAATCCCGACTTAAAATGCACTCAACCGGCCCTTTAGTTATGTCCACAAAAATTTACAATAAATTGCCAAATGACATTCGAGAAGTAGACAAAACAAATGTATTTATTAATAAATTGAAACAGTTTCTGGAATCCAAGGCATACTACTCAGTAAAGGAGTTTATAGATGACAAATCAATTTCAAAATAAAATTATCCGCTCTCATTAAAATACGAAATAATAAATGATATGATGATAATAATAATAATTATTGCACAATAATTATCTAGATTATTCTAATAATAATAATAATATATACATATATATATCGTTTAATTCAGGTAACAAAAGACCCCAATACAATACATAAATAATAAAAATATTAATATAATATAATAGACATAATACACAGATCTAATCTAATCTAATAATGTATAAATTCATAAATAGATAAACAATAATGCACATATAATAATTAACTTAAAATAATATTATTAAATTGCTACTTAGTCCTCTTCCTCTCTCCTAATGTTGCTGTGCCCGACAGGGTCCATATTGATGTTTTATTATTTGATTACACCATCTATGTATTACATATGGAATGCAATAAAGAATTTGAGAATTGAGAATTGAGAATTGAGAACACTTTAAACCTCCCCGGGAGGTAAATCATAATGTTCAGCTAATCTGCTAACCTCAACATTTTGATTCAGGAGCGTTAGAGATCGTGTCCGAGCTGAATGGCGTGCAATTGGAGAGCCTGTGTCCAACAGTGGACTACTGAAGGCTGATAATGAGGGGTGGTGTCCCTCATTTATTTATTCCTTTTAAACTACATCACATCACATCATCACATCATCAGCCTATTAAATTAATATTCCCACTGCTGGGGCACAGGCCTCCTCTCTATGAGGAGTTTTAAACTACATTTTGCACATATTCTCTGAAGACTTCTTTTGGGCTGCTAATTACTGCATAATTATCCAGTTTCTGATGAGAAGTATCCGTTCATTAGGTCTCTTACCCTTCCTTCGCAGCATGCGTGAACAGAAAGTTAGTTACCCTACTATAGGAACTGAGCGGTGGTCTATAGGTCTAATAGCCGCAACCTTCTATTTCTTTTGGTCTGCCCTACTTAAATTATTTCAGAAATCGATGTTAATGCAATAAAAGCATATAAAGGGATTTCTGGATTTGTGATACCTGACACTGAACTGCCCTGTTGGTCTCGTGGTCGCAAGCGTGACTGCTGCGCGTGGTGTTCCGGGTTCGATACCCGGGTCGGGCAAAAATTGGGTTTTTCCATTAGAAATTTCTCAGTAGTAGCCCGGAGTTTGGAAGTAGTCGGTTAGATAGCCCCGTGCCATGGAAAGCACGTCAAGCCGTTTGTCCTGCGCTTGATCTCTCTCCGGTCGTGTCGGATTGTCGTCCCATCGGACGATGAGAGAAAAGGAACAGAGAGTGTACCTGTGCCTGCGCGTACACTTGTGCACTATAATATCTCCTGCACCGATGGTTAATCTTGGCTAAGATTGGCCGCCGTGACTGAAAAGGACCAGGAGGACTATTATTACCTGACAAACTTTTTTAAGACTTCGTCAGTCTCTGAAACATAGGCATGCATGTATTGTACGTCAGTTGACGTCAATGCCGCGAATGAATGAAAGTCACCACGCGCTGCGCACGTCGCTCTCGCCGCGACAAACTCACTAACTCGCGAGAGAAATTTACTTAATTCATAAAATGCACGTCGAAGTTGTTTAGATAATAATTTTAAAACACTTTAATTCGTATTCTCAATAGATCTTATGTGCCACTTTGAATACAAAAAAAATCATTAAAATGAGATGATGACTTTCGCTTGCGGAGTATTGTACACATAATTTAAAAATAAAAAGTAAGGAATCACTATGTCGACTTAGTTCATTTTCGGTTGCGTGTGTTTTAGCAAACTATTAATGTTAAAACTCACTAAATCATTTTAGTGATGTTTACAATACCTAAAGCGTTTCATTGCATTGACAATTTAAAAGAAAAAGTAATTAAGTCGTTTTAGTTTCGTATTTTTATAGAATATACCAAAAAGGGCGGCAGCACTTGAAGGAAAACTCCAACGACTTTAAATAGGTTTATTAACAATTTGGTACATTACACACTTGCACAGCAAAAACAAATTGGCAACAGACTATCTTAATAATTGTCAATTGTCTTCGACGTTCAGCACCAGAATGCCCTCCTTGCCCGCTCGGGCTCCTGACCAAGATTCCTGCCGTTGGAGGGAAAATCCAGCGCCCTGATTGGCTCACGACTTTACGCCACGTCAGTCTCGTGATCCAATCAGAGAACCGCTTCATTCTCGCGCCAAACATTGAAAATGATAGAAATATTGCCATTCTTACGAAATCAATGTTACCAGTTTACATAATAAAATATAAAGCATTTAATATTTTACAATTTAAACAAAATTCTTTCTGAAAACATAGGAAATTGACTAGTAAAATCCGGAAACCTAACATTTTGTACAATTAAGATAAATATAAAATAATTAAATAAATTAAGTAGTTAATTCTTCCATTACGCTCTGGGGTCCAAAGGGTAGACTTGCTTACTTTTCACATTACGTAAATTAAAAACGAGAGCAGCTACAGACATGACGGTTTGACAGATATTTAGAGAGAAAAAAGTGATTTTAATGACATAGATAACTCATTTTGGCCTTTTTCGGACTTAGTGACTTTTCGCGCTACGGGGACGATATAATATGATTTATTGGTGATCTCTTTAAATTAGTTTGCTTCAATACTTATTAGGCAAACCTTTTATATTACATACAAAACATTTATTTGGTACTAGACCCTATATCTTCATGATTTTAGGTGATTTATTGTGGAATTGATTTTATATTGTTTGGTGATACATTTTGGTGACAAATCTACTATTTTGCGGGCAAACCCTATTATTTAAGGAACGCAAAACGAATTAAATTGGTGATAGCTTAAATGATACCCATTAATAATTATGGGGTAGGGTTTAAGTGATTTTGAAATGCAATGCAATGCAGAAAAAAACTTATCTGGTCATGGGAACCCTTCCAAAAATACTCTTGGACATATAAGGGGTACATAAATCAATTGCATGATTAATATACCCATAATTTAATATTGTACCGTCGGATTGCTAGTTAAAGCAATGAGTTATTATTGGAGATGTTATTTTAGATTGGACCTACGTATATAATGATGATAAGAATATTATCTTTGTTCGAAGATGGGGGTGGGGTTTTAGGGCAGAAATAAATTTGCAATTTGATTCAGAACTAAACCAGGTATATTTGTAAATGTCATTTGTACATTGACAGGCTGTTAAGACCTCCAAACTTTGTAAGTCTATAACCCTTTTCCTCTCAATACTAATAGTTTTGAGTATTGGGACTCTTGAACCATTGTACTTAAACCAAGTAGGTACCCGGATCATTAGTACCTATAAAACCGGTACTATATAATTTGGTTGATTCATTCCGGTACTATCCTGTGTTCTCTTTTGGAGCTACTGACTTAGCACACCAGTATCTATTATTGTGATCCGTGTTGAAAGATTCATGTTAACGGGATATTTTATTTTTTTGGGTTTTAATTATATTGTGCTAGGCACAAACACACTTATTGGTCTTCTTGCTGTTGTTGGTGGTGAAATCTCTTTGGCTACATGTATTATTTATTTAGAAATATACATAATAAGCTATAAATATAACTTTTGTCCTTATCCAGGTCTGGTGTATTTCTTTAAAGAAAATATAAATAATATTAATTTAATCTCGAGGTCGGCACGGTGGTGGTGAACGTTGGTAGGTTGTGTTATGCAGAGTCATTCAAGCCATTCATCAGTTGATAAGTGCCTTCTTTCCGGTCAGTATGAGACTGGTTATTGCTTTTCTTATGATAACAGTAACATTCTAATTTGTTTTTAGAACATCTCAAAACCTTGGTTCACCTAAGGTATAGTGTAGTGGAACAGGAGTCTGTCATAAGTGTCTGAAACATTTTCCATCAGCTGTTCTCCCATTGTAATAAGTGAACAAAGAATCTTGTTCTATTATTTGAATGAAAAGTGTTATGCTTAAATGTAAATATTACTTCATAGCTGAAAGATTGAAATGGCAAGTTTGTGGCATATCCACAAGGTGTTTCGATTATTTCATACTTGATGTCGAAGCTTACACACATAATGTGGACATGCTACATGCTGTAAATAAATAAATCAAAACCAAAATCAAAATCAATTTTACTTGTGTAACTTAAGTAGTAAATAAAGTTCTTAAATTAAAAATAGGTCGCTATGTTATGCCAAGAGGCGTACAAATATATGTTGGCATGCGAATAAAAAAATATAAATCATGCGAGAGGTAAACACAAATTATTTGGTACGTATGTCAAAATTAATAGCATGATGATAAAAAAAAAAAAAAAAACAAAAAATATAAAATGTCACAATATGAAGTAATTACTACAGTCAATGCTTAAATAAATAATCATAATTATCATAAATTACAATTGCTCTCAATATTTTACTGAAAATTGTCCATTGCGTGTATTCTCCAGTCAAAAATAAATAAATAAGTCTACGTTAGTTTATCATTCAGAAATTCATCAATCGTATAATAACATTTTTCAATTAACAACAGTTTTAATTTTTGTTTGAATTGCGTAACATTCAAATTTTTTAATACATCTGGCAATTTATTGTAAATGCGCGGTGCCATGCCTAAAACGCTCTTTCTCACTAAGGCTGTCTTACAACGCTGATTGCTTATAGAGTTTGCGTATTGGCTACGAATCGCAACATCTCGTAAAGTCGACACTTTTTCGAACAACCTCATGTTTGTTTTGACGAAAACACTTATTTCAAAAATATATAATGATGGTAAGGTAAGTATTTTCAGCGATTTAACGAATGGTACACAGCTATCATCAATTTTCAGACCGCACATCGATCTTATGCATCTTTTTTGTGCCTTAAAAATGTTATCTTTATCTGTAGAATTGCCCCAAAAAACAATGCCATATCGCAAAATTGAGGCTACTAGGCCGTAATATGCAACTAGTAGCGCATCCATATTTTTTTTTTTTTGGAATTTGGAAAAGTGCGTATGCTGATTTATTTATTTTCTTACTTAGGTCATCTATGTGGGCCTTCCAGTTAAGCTGCTTATTTTATTTATTTATTTATTTAAACTTCATGTACAAGAGTGGTACATAGGCGGACTTAATGCCACAAGGCATTCTCTACCAGTCAACCTTTGGGTTAAATAGGAAAACATAGTGATAGGGTACAAAATAATGTCTAAAAAACTAACTTCTTGTTAAGGAGAATGTTTATATACTTATATTGATGCTAATACACATATACACATAAAATAAACTAATAGATATTCTATCAAATACCAAAAATTAAATGAAAACAGCGAGAAAACTAATAATAATTATTATGAGTAGACTTCGATTTGAGAGCTATTTATTCTGACTTAAATAGTGGTTACGAACTTTTCTTTTGAAAGTGAATTTGCTTTCAGCCTTTTTAATGCCAAAAGGTAGCGCGTTCCAGAGCTTTATAGTAGAGATAGCGTAAGAATTTGACATAAAGCCTGTACGGTGTGAAGGAATTTGGAGAAGTAGATTCTTTGAAGCACGAAGGTTACGACTATGAGAACTGCCCAACACTTTGAAATAAGTTTTTAGATAATCGGGAGCACGTGGATCGTTCAAAATCGAGAAGAACAAGCAGAGAGATCTGAGGGCATGGGCGTGCGCCCTTAAGAGGCAAATAGACCAAGCCTACCCTACCAACTGGGCATTTATTATAACTAATTAACTATGTAATAAAATAACACATTATGTAAAAAATATAAAAAAAAAGTTCAATCTCCTGTAAATACTTATAGCAATTTGTCGCTCCCGTGTCACGTAACTCACACTATACTGGAAGTTACTACGAAGCTTGGAGCTCCGCCGGACAGGCAAACAGTCGTCTAGCCTAAAACCCATTGATAATTTTACGCACACAGCGGCACATTAGAGCATATTTTCGTGTGCATGAACCGCACACATGTATAGATTCCGGTCATTTTAGGGCTGTAACTCCTGCGAGTGTAGCTGGGCTGTGATTGGCTGCTCAACACAAGGCCAGGATTCAAGGTGGATGTTCTTTAGCCCGCGAAATTCAAATTTAGAAATTGCTTACGTTTTTTGCAATTTGCAGGCCAGTGCTAGGTTTAGGTTGTATGTTGATTAAAATAATGATTACTGGGCGTTATTGGCGCGTATTATTATTATAATAATTAATAATATTATTGTTATTATATTTTTCAGATAAAAAATCATCAAAAAATCATGAAAATTTTCAGGTTTTTCTTCATGGGTGTCGTTTTCGAGGTTTTTGGGGTAGTTAATAATGAAAATGAGGTCAAAATGAAAATCCAAGATGGCGCCGACGAAAATTTTCAGGTTTTTCTTCATGGGTGTCGTTTTCGAGGTTTTTGGGGTAGTTAATAATGAAAATGAGGTCAAAATGAAAATCCAAGATGGCGCCGACGAAAATTTTCAGTTTTTTCTTCATGGGTGTCGTTTTCGAGGTTTTTGGGGTAGTTAATAATGAAAATGAGGTCAAAATGAAAATCCAAGATGGCGCTGACAAAATTTGTTTTTTGTTATCATTATTTCGTGGCCTACCCACCGTGGACGACCACTGCACGCCACTGTCTGAGGGACCTCCTGAGTCGGATAGGCAACCATTTAAGCTGAGAACGGAAGGAAGAAATGTGATCGTATTTACGAAGACCAAAAACAAACCGAATACTATTGTTGAGAAGTCGATCCAATTTATTTAGAAGTTCTTGGGAAAGATCAGAGCAACAAACATCAGCATAGTCTATAATGGGAAGCACAAGTGACTGGACCAAAGTGAGTTTAGTGCTAGATGGGAGGAAATGCTTAAATCTATAGAGAGACCGCAGTGAAAACGAGACTTTCTGGCTAACCTGAGCCACGTGTTTATTCCAACTTAAACTGCCGTCAATGTACAGACCTAAGTCTTTTACGTGAGGTGAAAGAGAGATGACGGAGTTCTCGAACATCAGTGGCATAAGTTGGCTAGTGTTCACATTTCTCAAATAGTACGAACTACCAATGAGGATGGCCTGACATTTCCCGACGTTAACAGAAACCCCAAATTTGCCAGACCATTCTTCGATAGTTCGTAGATCAGCATTGAGCGATAAAATGCAATTGTCAAGGTTGGCAATGTCTGACTGAGCGTATAGTTGCAAGTCATCAGCGTACAAATGGTAAGAACATTTGAGGACAGCAGTAATGGAGTTTATAAACAAAGAAAATAAGAGAGGAGAGAGTATACCGCCTTGTGGAACACCAGATGCCAAGTCGCACCAGTCAGAGCAATCCTGATCAGCACGCACCGCCTGCTGGCGACCACGAAGATATGAAGAAAACCAATCACATGACAACGAAGAGACCCCAATTTGAGACAGTATGGCCAGAAGAATATCGTGTTCAACGGTGTTAAAAGCATTGGAAAAATCTATTAGGACCAAGACCGTTAATCTCGAATTCTCCAGGCCATCCCTTATGTCTTCAGTAACTTTAAGCAGAGCTGTGGCTGTGCTGTGGCCAGGCCGAAAACCGGATTGGAAACTAGACAACAGGTTATTTTTAAACACGTACGAGGATATTTGTTTCAGGGCAACTGCTTCTAGGATCTTAGAAAGGAAAGGGAGAATGGAGATCGGTCTGAAGTGATTAGCTAAACTAGGGTTGGAAATTTTAGGGAGAGGGATAATGTAAGCCTTGCGCCAAATTTCAGGAAACACACCAGTCTGCAGAGATGAATTTATGATGTGAGTAATAATTGGAATTAAGTTCTCAATCATAAAGGATAACATAGTTTGACTGACCCCATCACAGCCCACAGCCTTAGACTTAATTGAGTTAAAAAATTTGAGGACCTCAACGTCAGTCACGGAGGAGAAAGAAAAAGAGTCAGGAGGCAATATTGGCTTGGAAGTAATATCAAGGATAGTTCTATTCTTATCGTTAACTGCAAGCGTACATTAGCGTAACATTTTTCAACGTCTGCACGTTGAAAAATGTTTATTCAGATCGTTTAGAGGAAAATTGAGAGATGCAATACTAGAGGGAGACTTTGTTATGCCAAGTGATTTGAGAAACTTCCAAATATCAGCCGGTGAAGAATTGAGGACATTTTCACAAATGTATCGGCGTTTAGATGCCCTTACCATCTGATTGCAGCGGTTTCTAGCCAACTTGTACAGGTTCCAGTTCTCCTCACTGCGATCCCGCCTAACTTTTCTAAAAGCCCGGTCACGTCGTCTCATTGCCATCCGAACTCCAGGGGTAATCCAAGGAGCTGGGGGGCGCTTAACGCGAACAGCCCTCAGTGGTGCATGCGTGTCAATGAGCTGTAGTACATTTTTGTTAAAAATTTCCACTTTCTGATCCACTGATGATGACGGCAATATCGACCCAGTCCAGAGCTTGTGCATCGATATTGAGTTTTTCCTTGTTTAACCTTACGTAATTCCGGATAAAAACAATATCAGGCCGCTGCTTAGGGGGTTTAATTTTGTAGGACATATAAATTAGATCGTGTCTGGATAAACCAGGCGCAGCGATCTGACCATGGTTGGCGACAAGATCTACAGAAGATGTAAGCATGAGATCGAGCCAGGAATCGCTTGAGTTAAAGTTATGATGAGTCGGACTAAGTTTAATGAGTGACAAACTCGACGACTCCAGGATCGTACTCAGCCTACGTGATCTAGGGTTATCCTTTAAGAGGTCAGTGTTAAAATCACCCATGACTATCAGATGTTTGTACTCTGAGGAAATAGATTCGAAGAGAGATTCTAGAGTGGAGAAATAATCTATAGCAGGTGGGCAGTAAACAACTCCTAGAACGGCCTTAACCCCTTTAACAACAATTTCAAGAAATAAGTATTCCGGGCTGCCATTATAAATTGGGGACGAAGAAGATAAGATTTTATATGGGATATCACTACGCAGGTAAATGGCAACACCCCCAGCTCTTTTACCTGTGCGATCGTCCCGAATTAAAATAAAGCCAGGTAGACCATATAAATTAGAGAAAAGTTCAGGTTTTAACCAACTTTCGGACACCAAAACAGCGTGCAAAGAAACGTCAGAAAATAAATCCAATATCTCAGAATGGTGCTGAGGAATGCTCTGAGCATTGACATGACATACATTAAAACAATTGTTAAATCGCTGGCACTCACTACTCAGAAATTCACAGACAGAGAATCGTCAAAAGAAGAAAAAGATGTGGAAGAACAAGAATAGAAAGAGTCGTCGTCAGACATAATTATTATAAAGTTAAATTAAATAAATATGAGTTTAAAAATAATAGATATAATACACACATCAAAAGTGTCTAGGGATCAAGCATTTTTATGCGGATTTCTTGAGATTGAGATGTGGCTTTGTAATAAATTTATGATTTTATAAATTTATATGGATCCTTTTTGGTGCATTTCATAATTTGAATCAGGAACTCTCAATCAAATTCGAGTAAAAGATGAAAATAAGCTGTCAATATTTTCCCTATAAAAACATACAACGCATTGAAGACATTATTAGTGCTACTGTTTCCCTACTACTGATTAAAACCAACGTTATTATGGAGCGGCGACGTCATTTAAGCAGGGAAGAAATGCTCAGAGCCGTGGGAATGATAGAAGCTGGTTCCTGGCAACGTACTGTAGCTTTAGCTCTGAATACAAGTCAGAGTGTTATCAGTCGACTTTGGACACGTTACCGAAGCACTGGTACCGTGGCTGAGCGCCATGGAGGACGGTATCGCTGCACCACACGGAGACAAGACCGATACATTCAAATCTTAACTCGAAGAGCTCCAACAATAACCGCCATGATGTTAGCCGTGAGGCTTCATCACTCTTCAGGGAACTTAATTAGCGACCAAACAGTCAGAAACCGCTTGCATGAAGTGAACCTTCATTCTCGAAGACCGCTACGGGTACCACCTATAGCAATGCACAATCGTAGGATTCGATATCAATGGGCTCTTGAACACAGAAATTGGGCAGAAGAACAATGGCGTTTCGTGTGCTTTTCTGATGAGTCTCGTTTTGGTATGAGACCGGATACAAGACGTATACGACACTGGAGAACCCCTGGACGCCAACAGCGATTAAAATCCTGCCAGGAAGTCCATCCTTATAGTGGTGGAACCATCATGGTATGGGCGGGTATTTGGATCGGCGGAAGAACTGAGTTGATTTGGATCAGAGGCAACCTCAACGCTCAAATTTATGCTGAGACGATTGTATCAGACGTCATCGTTCCTCTACAAGTGCAAATCGGTCCTTTATTTCAGTTAATGCATGATAATGCACGACCGCACACCGCAAGAGTTGTAAGACAGACTCTCGCCGCAGCTAACATCAATGTCCTGCCCTGGCCTGCTCAGTCGCCAGACTTGAACCCGATTGAGCATGCATGGGATATGCTACAGAGAAAAGCTCTGCCGAATATGGAGGGTATCCAGTCGCAAGAAGACCTTTTTTTGTTGTTGCAACGAACATGGGCGGCCATTCCACAGCGTGATTTGGATGAACTCATTTTGAGTATGCCAAACCGATGTTCTTGTGTTGTTAGTGTTCGCGGTAGAAACACGGATTATTAATTGTTTAAGTTACCCAATAAAATTTTAAAGAAAACTGTGTTTTCAGTCATTTTTTCGAACTTTAATGTTAGTGGTTCAAATGTCAAAAATCCCTTTATTAGGAAAATGGCAAATTTCTTTATTAATGCAAAGGTGACTTGGTTTATCGTTACTGTGACAAACGAAAACACTTTATTTGATGAATCCTTAAAGAAAATTGTAATTAATATCAATCAGGAGAAAAGTTATTGCAAAAATATATGTTGATCCCTAGATACTTTTGATGTGTGTATATTAGATTTTAAATGTGAAATAAAATTCACTTATGAATTAATTGCAAAACCTGCCGGCAGACTGTTCACAAAATAAAACTAATGCGTGTTTCCGAACGTAACTTATACAATACGCCGTAGACAGTGACAAGTGACAGTGACATTACAACAACATTACTTATTATACACAAAAATTACTGTACGACAAAGAAAACGTAATATTTAAAAAAAATAAAGCGTCGGTACACGAAAAAAGTTACCGTGACGTATTCCTAGTAATATCGGCGAACAGAAAACTAGCTTTAAGGAAGTTAACTAGACAAAATGAGAGTAAACAAAAGCAAACCAAGTTACTTCTTCCTTGCTAGCCGCCTTGACCGAGTGTGAACCTGCGCCGGCGCCGGGCTTGTGCTATTCGAGCCAGGGTTGGACTCCGGAGGAACCTCTTGATCCAGCGACTTGCCATGCTCCGCTCCCAGCGCGATGACTTCCTCAGCAGTGAAAACCCGACGACGTTTGCCATTAAGGAGCTTGATATTAATGTTTCCGTCCATAGTCCACACATCGGTGACACCAAACAACTTGCGAGCTGTTGTAAAAGCAGACTGCCGCTGACGAGTGAGGAACTCGGACACCACATAGGAGGATCCTTTCAGTTTGGTCTTGGATTTCCAGATCTGGCCTCTTGTAGAAGACTCCGTGAACCGAAGCAGGATAGGTCTAGAGTGACCTTCTGAAGCCTTGCCCAGCCTGTGGCATACCGTTAGCGAAGAGGGTGCCAAATCAGCAATGCCAAGCTTATCCTGCAGAATGGAAGCTACGCTTTCCGGGAGTTGCTCACCAGACTTCTCAGGAACACTTCCAAGCAGCAAGAACTTTTTCCGGTGACGCATCTCAATAACGTCAACACTCTTGCTCACCTCAGCAATCTGCAGCTGCAATGCACCAAGGACACTCCACACATGCTTTTTGAAGACTGTAAAATCCTTGTGAAGCCCGCTTAAGTCTGCACCCGCTGATGATTTTTTCAGATGTTCTTCAAAATTGGCCATCCGTTGGTTTAGGGATGTTATTGCCAAGCGCTGTGTCTCCGCAATGTCAGCTATTGAGCTCATGATAGTGACTTTAGTGCTCTAGTGCAGTGTTCAGTGAGGTCAAAGTTCAAGTGACAGCTCAAGCCAGCAAGTGAATGCAATTAACACTGTTTAGGGCATGTGTATATTACTGCCCACACAATATGTGCTTAATGGTATGTTAATAAGAAAAACTAGGTAGGAATTTTAATTAAAAAATTGAAAATACTATTAAAATTTAAATAAACTATTTGGGAACATATGTGTTTACTTTTGTGCACCTACCCGAAAAACAAGCAATAAACCTAAGAATTTTGCTACTTTAACTTCTTCAATGTCACAGTTACTATGTCTATTCTTTGGTGAAAATGCATTATTTTGGTTTTCTTTGAGTTAATAACTAAATTATTTTTATTAAACCAATTAATTATGTCAGATAGTGTATTATTTATGTCAACTTGATAAATATTGCGATCAATACATTTCACTATGGCAGTACTGACGTCTGCAAACATAACCATTTGATGTTGAGTCACCTTTGGCAGATCGTTTATATAGATCAAGAAAAGAGGTGGCCCAAGGACGCTACCCTGTGGGACACCAAACTCTATTAATCTAGAATGAGATAAAAACTCTTTTCAAATTTTGTTTTTTCACATATTCTTGCAATCTCTGTACATTGCATTCTGTTGGAGAGATAGGATTCGAGTAGCTTTAAAATGTTACCTCTGATACCGTAGCTATGCAGTTTGTCCAACAAGACGTCGTGCTTTACGTAATCGAAGGCTTTGGTCATATCTGTGTAGATGGCACAAATAGGAGCTTTTTGGTCTACTGCCAACATAGTGCTACATAAATATCACTGGACATTACACACAGCGCCATCTATTGCCACACTAAGCAACGAGGCTTGTTGTCGTGGATACCAGGTAGTTGATATACTACACAGATACTTTTTGTTTGTAAATATATACTTATTATACATATAAACATCCATGACTCGGAAACAAATGTCCATGCTCATCACACAAACATTTGCTCCGACCGGGATTTGAACCCGGGACCCTAAGAACGTAAGGCAGCAGGTAAATATCTCGTATTTAGGCATGTAGATATAAATATCCATTAAGTCTCTAGTAGCTGTAAAATTAAAATGGCAAGTCTGACATAACTACCACCAAAATAGCATAAAAACACTTTTTGGGCTGGTGCTTACGTATACATTAGTTAAACATAATTGTGTAACATTCATTTATACTATACTAGCGACCCGCCCGGGACCAATTTAGAACAAAAAAACCGGCCAAGAGCGTGTCGGGCCACGCTCAATGTAGGGTTCCGTAGTTTCCCGTCCGTCACAATAAGTGTTCCCACTTATGAGTTTAAAGGTCCTACTGCAGGTCCACAATTAGTTTCATTTCAGCCGAAAGACGTCCACTGCTGGACATAGGCCTCCCCCAAGTGTCGCCACATTGACCGGTCCCGTGCGACTCGCATCCAGCGGATTCCTGCAACCTTCACCAGGTCATCGGTCCACCTAGTGGGAGGCCTTCCAACGCAACGTCTTCCGGTTCGGGGTCGCCACTCCAGAACTTTTCGGCCCCATCGGCCATCCGTTCTGCGAGCAATGTGCCCTGCCCACTGCCACTTAAGTTTGGCAATTCTTCGGGCTACGTCGGTAACCTTTGTTCTCTTGCGGATGTCTTCATTTCTGATTCGATCGCGCAAGGAAACTCCGAGCATAGCCCTCTCCATTGCCCTTTGGGTGACTTTAAGCTTTCTGATGAGGCCCATTGTGAGCGACCACGTTTCGGTCCCGTATGTAATCACTGGCAACACACACTGGTCATAGACTTTCGTCTTGAGACACTGCGGTAGGTTGGACGAGAAGATACCGCGCAATTTCCCGAACGCTGCCCAACCGAGTCGGATTCGACGATTGACCTCTTTCTCGAAGTTAGAACTACCTAACTGGACCGTTTGTCCCAGGTACACATAATCGTCTACAACTTCGAGAGTAGAGTCTCCGATCTTGATAGGAGTGGGTGTGACATGGGCATTCAACATGACCTTAGTCTTGTCCATGTTCATTTTTAGACCCACTCTTCCGGAAGCTCTACTGAGGTCATCGAGCATTGTACTGAGGTCCTCCATGGTCTCAGCCATTACCACTATATCATCGGCAAACCGAAGGTGAGTGATGTACTCGCCATTGACGTTGATGCCTAGCCCTCTCCAGTCCAGAACCTTGAAGACATCCTCCAGTGCAGCGGTGAACAGTTTCGGAGATATGACGTCTCCCTGTCTCACACCTCGCTGCAGGAGGATAGGTTTCGAGGCTTGGTCCTGAAGTCGGACTGACATGGTGGCGTTTTTGTACAAACACTTCAACACCTCGATGTACCGATAATCGATTTGGCACCGTTGGAGAGACTGCAGTACAGCCCAGGTCTCGATCGAATCGAAGGCTTTCTCGTAGTCCACAAACGCTAAACAGAGAGGCAGGTTATACTCTTCGGTCTTCTGTATAACTTGCCGCAGCGTATGTATGTGGTCCACGGTGCTAAAGCCTTTTCGGAAACCGGCTTGTTCGAGTGGCTGGAAATCGTCAAACCTGCGCGCGAGACGATTCGTGATGACTCTAGAAAACAACTTGTAGACATGGCTTAGAAGTGAGATGGGCCTATAATTCTTCAGCCGGGCATTGTCACCCTTTTTGAAGAAGAGCACCACCACACCCCTGCACCATGCCTGTGGCGTTTTCCCCTCAAGTATGACGGAATTAAACAGCTTCTGAAGGGCCTTAAGTACCGGTTTTCCACCCGCCTTCAGGAGTTCGGCCGTAATTCCGTCATCACCCGGTGCCTTGTTGTTTTTGAGCTGCTTCAGAGCCATCCTAATCTCGTACAGGCTGACGTCCGGGATGTCTTCGGTATAGTGTCGGGTCAGTCTAGCTCTTGGGTCGTTGGCTAGATCTACGACGGGTTTACTGGTTGACGTGTACAACTGTCCATAGAAGCTCTCGATCTCCCTCAGAAGCTCCGGTTTGGCGGATAAGATCCTACCATCGTCGGTCTTCAGTTTCGTGAGCTGGCTCTGCCCAATAGCCAGATCCCTTGCAAATACCTTGGAGCCTTTATTCCGCTCAATCGCGTCTTTAATACGCTCGGTATTAAAGCGGCGGAGGTCGCTCTTCAAGGATTTAGAGATCCGTCTATTGAGCTGCCGGTATTTACACGCCTCGTCTGAAGACTGCAGGATCATCTCACGCCGCTCCTTCATGAGCTTGAGAGTGTGATCGGAGAGCCTCTTGTTTTGATCTGTACGACGCGCCTTGAAGAACTTAGACCCGGTCGTATGGACAGTTTCCACGAACCCATCGTTGTATTCGTCCACTGAGCTTCCTAGGCACTCGAAACGGTTCTGGAGTTCAAGCTGAAAGCTCTCGGGGTTTTGGATTTGGATCTGTGCTGGACGGAGCGTAGACTTCATCAGTCGATACCTTTCAAGCTTGATATTGATGTTCAATGTGCCTCTTACCATGCGGTGATCGCTCCCGGTTTTCACCGAATTGATCACAGAGACATCATTGAACATTTGCTTCTTGGTTGACATGATGAAGTCGATCTCATTTCTAGTTGCACCATCGGGGCTCTGCCAGGTCCACTTCCTGTGCTCACGCTTTCTGAAGAAGGAGTTAGAAAGAAGTGGGTGCTATCCTCAGGGTGTTGAGAGGACTAAAACGCGGTGACTTGATATAGTGGACTGTATAATAATAAGATTTTACATAGGAAAACAAATGGTAAACTAAATTTGAATAGGCGAGAAAAATAACGCGTAATGAATCGCTCGGTGGACGGTGACGCAGTGCTGTGCCGGCCGGCGCGGGCTCGCTGGTCGAGCGCCCCCTCCGCGGCCTCAGCTCCCCGCCCGCGGTCGCCCGGCGGCGTCCGCGCGGCGTGATATTCTCAACATGCTCCCGGCGTTGAAGACTTGTCTTCAATTGTTAGACTGGAAGAGGACAGATGGTGTTGTAAGCACGTCGGACTATTCCCCTCTTCGTTCTTACGTCTGCGACTCTGCTTATTCCGTCCCTCCCAGGTATGAGACGTACGATACGACCGAGTGGCCACATCAGTGGTGGTGATTGTTGCTCTTTGAGCACCACCATGGCTCCCTCTTCAAGCACCCCATCGGAGTCCGTCCATTTGGTTCTCTGTTGGAGGTAAAAGATATACTCGTTAGAGAATCTATTCCAGAACTGTTGCTTCAGGTGCTCAATACGCTGGAAACGTTTCAGGCTGGAGATGTTCTGGTTGGTGACTTGCGGATGCGGCAGGGATGTGAGAGATCTCCCAATAAGGAAATGGGCAGGAGTTAAGGGGTATAGGTCTGATGGATCAGTGGAAAGAGGAGTGAGAGGACGAGAGTTTAGAATTGCCTCAACCTGAATCAGACACGTAGACATCTCTTCGTAAGTGAGATGTGCAAGGCCTAATATACGCCTAAGGTGATGTTTTACTGATTTCACGGCAGACTCCCATAAGCCACCGAAGTGTGGGGTGTATGCCGGAATAAAGTGGAAATTAATACCTGTATCTGCCATTTCTGAAGAAAAGTCCTGTTGTAATATGGCAGCTATTTCGTTACAAGTGCCAATAAAGGTTGTACCATTGTCTGAATAGATGGTCTTTGGTTTACCACGACGAGCAATAAACCTATTCAGTGCTGCAATAAAGGCATGTTTCGTTAGGTCTGAGACAAGCTCCAGATGAACCGCCCTGGTGGCTAGACAAACAAAAACACATATGTATGATTTTACTAATCTACATCCTCTACCTTTGCGGTCAGCTAGGAGGATGGGTCCGGCATAGTCTGTGCCAGTCTCTAGGAAGGGAAACTCTAGTTGAACTCGTTCCTTAGGCAAGTTACCCATGATGGGTTGAACAGTTCTACCATTGAATCTCTGGCACTTTACGCACTTATGAACGGTTGATTTGGCAAGGTTTCTACCACCCAAAGGCCAATACTCATGTCTTATTGTGGCTAAGAGTAACTGTGGACCAGCATGGAATAGGCGTATGTGATAGGTACTAAAAATAAGCTTAGTTAAGTTATGTTTGCTGCAGATTATGATTGGGTGCCTGACGTTATAATCGTAGCAAGAATTATCTAATCTGCCCCCGACTCGTATAATACCAGACTCGATAAATGGGGATAATTTCTTAAGGCGATTTTTATTGGGTAATGGTTTACCTGATGAAAGTAGTTCGTACTCTTCAGGAAACATTTCCCTTTGTACTGTTTTCATTATGAAATCAGCGCTGTAGGACAACTCTGAATTAGTAAGGGTAAGACTATGAGTATGTACTCCTTTAGCACGATTAATGAATCTAAATACGTATGCTAATAGGCGTTGTAAATGTGAGTAATTAGATGAATTATTGATTAAAGTTTGAAATAAATTATTGTGTATAGTAGGATTAGTGATAGTTAATGATTGAATATTAATGGTAATGGATTGTGATTTTAATAGTTCTGGTAGGATTGTGTTCACGTCTGTGTTAGGCATTGAAGGCCAAAGAGATGGGTCTGTAAGTAAGAATGAAGGCCCTGACCACCACATGGAAGATTGACCTATAAGATCAGCGCTCAGACCACGGGAGACAAGATCTGCAGGGTTGTCCTTGGAGGGCACATAGCGCCAGGTATAAGCACCAAAGCCTTCCCGTATCTCCGAAACTCGATTCCTGACAAACGGCTTGAGCGTGCCAGGTGAAGCAGACAGCCAACCTAAGACAATCATCGAATCACACCAGAATATGCATTTGTTAGGTTTAAGTGTTAACGACTCTAGTACTTTTGCACACAACCTTGTCCCTAATAAGGCTCCGCAAAGCTCTAGCCTTGGGATTGTGGTCGACTTTATCGGTGCAACCTTACTTTTGGACGTGAGCAGATGAACATGAACGGTGCCACTACTAGCTACGGAACGAATGTAGATGCAAGCTCCGTATGCTTTTTCCGACGCATCTGTAAAAATGTGGATTTCCACAGATAAAGGGCTATCACATACCACCCAGCGTGGTATGGTGAGAAGATTAAGCTGTGGTAAAGTCTGTGTGAACTTCAGCCATAACTTTTTAATATCCACATTAACCTCGTCGTCCCATGCACACTTGTCTATCCATAATCTCTGCATTATGACCTTGACCTCGATGATACACGGACATACAAGACCTAGAGGATCGAATACTTGCGCTATTGTGGAAAGTATGTGTCGTTTTGTGATAATAGCATCTGTATGTTCAGGTATGTGAATGGAGAATGTAAGACAGTCAGTTTGACAACGCCAATTAAGACCGAGGGTTTTGCTTGGTTCGTCAATGCTCAAGCTGACTGTGTTAGGTGTGTCTGTGTGTGTTGGTGTGGATGTGGTATGAGTGGATGAATCAAGTGTGTTAGTAGTGACTGCCTGAAGTATTTGTGTATTGTTAGACTGCCACTTGCGAAGATTGAGTTGTGCAGTCTTAAGTATGCTCGTGACATCTCTACAAAGCGCAATAGTGCTCTCTATAGAGTCACTTCCAGACAGATAATCGTCGACGTAAAAATCGTGTTGTATTGACTGTTGTGTGTGTGTGTTGTTTGCTTCCTTTGCCAGTTGAGACAAACATCGTGTACTAATGAACGGAGCTGATGCTGTCCCGTAAGTAACGGTGTTTAATGTGTAGGTTTTAAGTGGTAATGATGGATCAGAGCGCCACAATATCTGTTGTAGATGTCGCTGCGATTCCTCAACTACGATTTGACGAAAGAACTTTTCGATGTCTGACGATATGACGTATTTATGCTGCCGAAACCTCAACAATATGGATATTAAGTCATCCTGTACTGTGGGTCCTATGCCTTGAATGTCGTTGAACGACTTACCAGAAGTTGTGACGGCTGATGCGTCGAAGACAACTCGAAGCTTGGTCGTTGTACTGGACTCTCTGAAAACACCATGATGTGGAAGGTAATATGCGTGAGTTGAAGAAGGCTGAGGTACTTCGCTCATGTGACCTAATGCTTCATACTCCTGCAAGAATTCTACGTAGCGATGCTTAAGTATTGGATCTCTCTCAAGTCTACGCTCTAACGACAGAAAGCGACGTTTAGCCATCTCAAACGAGTTACCTAATGCTTCAAGAGGTTGCTTTAAGGGTATGGTGACTATGAAACGACCATCTGCATCACGCCTAGTAGTTTTTATGTAGTTCTCTTCACATGCTCGCTCTTCGGCTGTGAAATTGAACTTAGGTGGGATAGAGTCAAGTTCCCAAAATCTTGACAGATCCATGGGCTCCTGTACGTGTGTGTGCTTGTCATGCGAGAACATGCACACTGATGAATGAGCTATGTTAGGTTGAGGCATAGTGCCTGATATGAGCCATCCGAGCTTAGTCTCGAAGAGCGTCGGCATATGTCTACCTAGCTGTATACGATTGCGACCAATCACACCCCAAAAGATGTCGGCTCCAACAAGTATGTCGATGGAAGAAGGGACATTGAAAGATGGATCAGCCAGACTTACACCTGCTGGTAGTTGCAAGTCAGTTAAGTCTATGTATGTATGAGGTATATGAGTGGTTATATTGGGCAAGACAAAACAATCAATGTCAATGTGATATGACCCATCGCATGACTGTAAATGTAAAGAACAAGATTGCGTAATGGTAGACACTTGACTGTTTATGCCTGCAACGTGTGAGCTTACACTACGAATAGGTAAATGTAGCTTACCACAAAGGTCCTTGGTAACAAAGTTTGCCGTGCTTCCATTGTCAAGTAAGACTCTGGCGCTATGCGGCATCCCGGAATGGTCCGTGACTCTGACCAAAGCTGTGGAAAGCAATACATGACGAGTTGAAATTTCATGATTAGTACCAGTTAAAGTTATATGCTCCTTACTAGAGCTAGGATCATCATCATGAGAATGCAACATTGTATTATGCCTTTTTGTGCAGTACTTGCAGTGACCAAGTGGACAAGTATCCTCCAAATGACCTGGTCGTAAACAATTTAAACAAAGTTTAAAGTCTTTCACCTTTGATAGGCGTGCAGCGACTGAGAGCGCCTTAAATTGATCACAACTAAATATGTAGTGACTTTGTTTACATAGGGGACATGAAATATTAAATTTTCCCTTACTTGTTGTGACAGAAAAACTTTTTGGCTTACTGTGCGATGACTCTGGCTTCGATTTTAAACTCTGAGCCTCCTCAAGCGTTTCTAAAAGATTGCAGCGGTTAGATATAAATTTTGTGAACATATCTAAGGATGGATATTCAGTCAGAGTGTTCCTATACTCTTCCCACTGTCTGCTAGAAACCGGGTCTAACTTTGATGCCATTAAAGGTATGACCATGTCACCCCAATGCTGTACGAACCGCCCTAGCGTTGCTAGTGACCGCAGGTTTTTGTTGGTTACATCAACGATCTGACGTAAACCCTGGCTACTTTCTTTTTGAAGTGGTTCCACATTAAATAAAGCTTGAAGATGATTATTTATTAATAATTGCTTATTATCGTACCTTTCACATAACAATTGCCATGCATTGTCATAGTTGTCCCCTCTGAAATCTAAACTTTTAATAACTAGTGCTGCGCTGCCATTAAGTGACGAACGTAAGTAGTGAAATTTGTTGATGTTATCTATACTTTTCTCTTCGTGAATCAATGACATATAAATATCTTTAAACTCCAACCAATCCTTATAACCGCCGCTAAAGTGAGGTAGATTTATTTTAGGAAGTCTAACATTATTATGTCTAGTAACCATCGAAAGTTGTTCATTGGAGCTTACCTTAGATGCCAGTTGAGCGCGATGCTGTGACAGAAGCGCGCGAGCAGATGCAAGTTGCTTGTAGTAGTTGCACTCGTATTTCTCACGTTCGGAAAATTGCTCGTCGGGTTGTGCAGACAGGTACTCCAATTGACTCTGTAACTGATCATAGGTGGCATATAAGGAAACTATTTTCTCAATTCTTATCTCTAACTCGACAAGTTGTTCCTCGCTAAGCTGTTCGCAAGACTTAGTGGTAGTTATAAAAGTTGTGAATTGAGTAAGCTGCGATTTTACTGAGGCACGTTTTTTTGAAAGCTCTTTAATCTTCATTTCTTCAGCCATGGCTAAATACGTAGGTAGCTGTTAGCGCTAAAGGATAGCAAGTAGGCAAGAAAAACTTGAAAATGGAATTGAATTTAAGAATAGATGCTAAAAGCACTGAAATATACACTATAATGCGCCTGTAGAACAACAAAGAGCAAACAGCTGATCGAAGAAAGCGTTGCTATTCTAAACCAGTAGGCGGTTGGAAAAAAAATTGTTTGAATATTAACTGTCAAACTGTGAAGAGGAAAAAAAACGGTGAAGGTGAACTTATGGCACTATTTTTCAATCTAATGATAAACTAGATTAATAAGCACTTATTACTAATTATTAATGGGTGTTATTCTACATAAATGGGACAAATCTACTTGAATGGCTTGAAATATGACACTAAACTACAAGGAAAAAAACAATAAGGACTGAAAGTGTATGATGAATTCTACAAGTTAAACAAGTAAATAACTAGTAGTATGTGATGGGTAATACACACTAGGACGAAAAGGTACTACTAATGTATGATTCACTGGTCTAATGCACTAACTAATACTCTAGTGGGAATGAAAGTTAGTTTATGAGTTAGGTACAAATGTTAGTAAGAATATGGAAAGATCTCACGAAATCCGTTGACTGCTTGTCCAAACCAAACGTTTTCTTGCTTCAAATGGATTGCGAAGTTCTCGGGCTCTGCTTGGGCTGCTACGCTGCGATGACCCAGCTACGATGACCACTGAAGAACTGCTTGCTCCACCAAATACGCCTCTTCTCAAGGCGCCGTAGATGATGACCGAAGACTGGAACCAGATCGCACGAAGGGGCGAGAAGTCGTCTTGATCTCGAAGTCCAATTTTCTAACGGCCGTTTTCAAAATTTTGCAAAACCGCTTGTCACTCCCAGTAACTGGTCAATAACACGTAGAAGGACCATAGAAAGAAGTGGGTGCTATCCTCAGGGTGTTGAGAGGACTAAAACGCGGTGACTTGATATAGTGGACTGTATAATAATAAGATTTTACATAGGAAAACAAATGGTAAACTAAATTTGAATAGGCGAGAAAAATAACGCGTAATGAATCGCTCGGTGGACGGTGACGCAGTGCTGTGCCGGCCGGCGCGGGCTCGCTGGTCGAGCGCCCCCTCCGCGGCCTCAGCTCCCCGCCCGCGGTCGCCCGGCGGCGTCCGCGCGGCGTGATATTCTCAACAGAGTTCATCATATAGAGGCCCTCCTTCTCCATAAAACTAGCCAGTTGGTGACCCCGGCGATTCCGATGTCCAACTCCAAATTGCCCCACCTGCAGCTCATCCCCGTCTCGTTTGCCCAGTTTCGCGTTGAAGTCCCCCATGACAACTGTGAAGTGAGTTTTGGAACCATGCATGGCTTTAGATATATCCTCATACATGGTCTCCACTTCGTCGTCGGGGTGTGCCGAGGTCGGGGCGTAGACCTGTATGACCTTCAGCGAATATCTTGAGGATATTCTGAGTATAAGGTACGCCACCCTGGTCGACACACTCTCGATCTTCACCACGTTGTTCACAAGGGACTTGTGGACGATAAACCCAACACCACCCTGGGACTGCCGGTCACCCTCTTGGAAATAGAGCAGGTTGCCGGATTTCAGGATTATCGTGTCCTCCCCCTCTCTTCGGACTTCAGATAATCCCACAATACTCCATCGCAGCCTGCTCAATTCCTCTTCTAGTTCCGCTATCTTCTCGTCGGTCCGGAGTGTACGCGTGTTATATGTTGCCAGGTCCAGTCGTTGGTATTGGCAGCCGGATCCCTTCCGGAGATTCTTCGCACCCCTTGCCACGCCGTAGCCTCGACCGCTGCCGTAGTCGAGGGTAGACGGGCTGCCGGGCACTAGGGGCCATTTCTTTGTTGCGCTATTCATGGGGGGGTTTTGCCATAATCGCCACGCTTGGCAAGCGGGTTGGCGATCGCAGTGAGTGCAGTTCTTACATAAGACACAGAGAGCGCTGCTGCCCATTCTCTGGTAAGTCCCTTAGTCGCCTCTTACGACACCCACGGGAAGATATGGGACGGTGCTATTCTTTACGTCCGACACCACACGGAAATAAATGCATTAGATTGGCTCTACCAAATGTCAAAAGTAGTGATTGTGACATAACATTGAATCAAGAGAAACTAGAATTTGTCGATAAAACGGTTTTCTTGGGAATCACGCTCGACTCAAGGTTACAATGGGGTCCTCATCTAACATCTCTTGCAGGACGGCTAAGCTCAGCAGCATATGCTGTTAGAAAAATCCGTCAATTTACTGATGTTGATACCGCGAGGCTGGTCTATTTTAGTTATTTTCATAGTATTATGTCATACGGTATTTTACTATGGGGACGGGCTGCAGACATCGAGTTTATATTTATTCTGCAGAAAAGAGCCATCAGAGCCATTTATGAATTACGTAGACGCGATTCTCTAAGAGAACTGTTTAAGGAAATTAATATCATGACAGTACCTTGTCAATACATCTTCTTTTTTTTTTTTTTGGGACAAGCCCGCCACACTGTTCCCAAACCACTGTAACTCCTGAAAGCCAGAATCAACAGTGGCGACCACCAGAAAAGCGCCGAGACAATGAAGCTCGACGAAGTCCCAGAGAATGAATTTAACTGTCTTGGATCCTGCAACGAAATTAATCAGAAAAGTATAGCGGAGGAGTAGGAAACTCCGTAATTTCCACTTCCCTCCATATCAGCAGGAGACACAAAGAAACAAGGCCAATAGGCGCAAAGGGACGTTTACAACTGGGATAGGCCCAGTTGCCTAGCACCACGGATAAAATATTAACATTAATGGGTCCTAAGTTGTGAGCAGTTATATTTGATTCCAATAATAGGTATGGCAAAAACGCTTGAACGCACGGAAATTTGTTCTAGTTTCTACAAGGTCTGTGTAGTAAATAACTCCGGATGTAACCTGTACACTATCCAACATAATATTGCGTTCATTCTGCCAAAGACTGCACTCCCATAAAATATGATGTGCTGATTGTTCATATTCGCAGTCAGATGTGGAACATTGACAAAAAGGCGAGTCAACAAGCTTGAAGGAAAATAATTTACTCTTAAAGTTACCATGACCGGTGAGAAATTGAGCAACACAGTGATCAACCTCCAGCCATGTCCTGGCCAGCCGTTCACGAACGGATGGAAAGAACTGGTGGAGGTGTCGGCCCTTGATGGAATTATCCCACCTACATTGCCATTCAGACAAAAGTTCCTCCCAGACGTCGGTCTGTGGTTTGAATAATCTAGAAATCTTATCACGGTCACGTAGGGTTAAAAAGTCTGCGTCCGTGGTCTCACGCGCGTTATAGTACATTGCAGCTCGTCGCTGCACTTCAAGATCGACTGGAAGTACACCTGCAAGTACCGGTAAGGCTTCAGTACTAACCGTCCTATACGCTTTGCATAAGAATATCAAAGCCAAACGCTGGCTTTGAAGCAATTTACGTCGTACCGCTCCTATGGTGGCCCTATCGGCCCAAACAGGTGCCCCGTAGCACATACACCCCAAATAGGTAGCCCCATAAATGGTCTTTAAAGTTAGAATTGACAGACCCCACGTAGATTTGGATATTCTCGTTAAGGCATAAAAGTTCTTTTTAGCTTTTTCACCGACAGTTTTTATATGGTCTATGAATGAAAAATTCTTCTCTAAGACCAAACCAAGGTAGCACACGGACTGCTTTCTTTTCACGGGAACGTTATTAAATTGAATACTAGGCCACGATTTAAGATTACCTTTTAAAATTAGTTGATAAGTTTTTTGCGGTGCAAAGTTCAGACGGTTTCGATCGCCCCACTGAGATATTAATCGTAGGCAAGTGTCAGCTAAATTCTCGAGTCCAGCCCGAGTACTCGACTGAATGAGCAGCAGGCCGTCGTCCGCGTAACCGGTTAATGAACAGCCGGGTGGGAGAGGAATCGCGAGAAAATCATCGAACCCTAAATTCTACAGATACGGAGCGATTACCGAGCCCTGAGGACATCCCATGGTAAGGGACTTTGACATAGAATGATGTCCGAGTTTGAGTTTCGCGGAACCATTTAAAAATATGAAAAAACAAGATTATATATGTTTTTATAGCAGCCGCGATTCTTCATTTTAAGTAGTAGCATCGGCCACCATGCGTTATCAAAAGCCCCGGAAATATCTAAAAAGATTCCAACCACGTACTTGTATTCCGAGTTATTAACAATTTTTCTAACAGAAAGTGCCGCGTCTACGGTAGATTTTCCCACGGTGAAACCGAATTGGTTGTTATGGAACTTTGGCCCGTCTGGCAGCAAACGTGGAACTATAAGGCGCTCCAGGAGTTTTCCCAAAGATGGCAGTAGGGTAATGGGCCTGTAAGATTTAGGGTCGTCCGGTGGCTTATCACCACTTTTTGGAATTATTCGTATAAAGCCTCGTCGCCATACACGAGGAAAAACGCCGTCCGCAATACATCGGTTGGAAACAGATAAAATGGTCTCACCCGCTGTTTTACACGCTTCTATTATCATCCGATTAGATATTTTATCTTCACCTGATGATTTGTTAAGAGGCAGTTTCCTGACAAGATTAATGAATTCGTCAATGGATGGAAGGTCTGACGTTGGTGATTCAGGTGGCACAGATGCCCACGCTCTGATCTGCTGATGGTAGTCATTGTCATTTACTGGCGAATCATCAGGTATCAGACTATTTAATAGAACTCAATACATCTATGAAAACATCATTTACGTTAGAAAAAATCGGCATTTATTCAGTAAGAGAGGGGACAGACACCACTATAACACTAGAAATAGGGACCAACTAGTTCAGCCAGGTTTCAGGCTTGCTAAAGTGGATTCATCTTTCATGGGCTACTGTTTGAAATTTTACAATAAAATACCTCCCCACATTCTTCAACTGAATGAGACGAAATTTAAATCTTGTATAAAACGCACACTATGTAGGCAAGCATATTATAAGTTGGGGGATACACATTACACATACACAGAGGACATACATTGATGATAAAAATGCTTGGCTAAATGCTGGTCCTGCTCCACAACCATAGGTGGGGGGGGGGGGGCAAACTAATTGTTTGTACTGGTCGGGCATTATTTGAGTCCATCGTCACGTAAAGAAGAAGATGAAGAATTGATTCCCATGTTAATGTATTGTGGAAGCTGCAGAAGATTGAAAAATATACTTGCATTGTATAGATTCCAGTTCTTAGTATTATATAATTGCATAGCACATGTGTGAGTACTTTGTACTGTTCAGCCACCATTTACATTTATTTATCTTTCATTGACTTGAATATGCCTTGGTAGCTGAGAGAATGTCATGCTCACTTAGATGTCTCGCTGATGGTGGCGGGTGTGTCGGGTCATTTAGTTCCCTTCAATATGGTTGAGTTGAATGGCGCCGGTACATGCGTCATGTCTGTGAACGGGCGCTGTCAGTTGGGACTGGTCATCTCTTAGCTGCCAAGGTTCATTTTAATTACTTTATTCATAAATTTTTGATCTAATCTTTTACTCTGGATGCTCTTAGATCTATTTAAATAAAATTTCGGCATACAATTAACAAACCACCAGATTTAGCAAAACGTAACGGCACAAAAATCACTTTTTATTGCCAACATTAGTAAATGATCACCAAAATTAATCCTCATTTTATCCTGAAATTAAAACCAAAATTTTTTTTTGACTACCAGAAATTGAACTGTTATGCTCTTGCATCCGAGTCGAGGGAGACCCGCGAAGCGGGGCTCCGTCGACCGGGTCTCCCTCGATTCATTTGTTTGATAACGTGGGTCTACGACTCTACGTATCAAACGCAGTATATACTATACGCCCACGACTATGTACAACTGTAGCGTGTGTGGCCCACTGCCGTATGGTCTTGGGTAAATATTCGTGTATAGTGTGTACCGCATGCACAGTGCCATTGACAGCTATGTGAGCGCCTTATTCGAACAAACTACTGTACTGTAATGTACTAATGACGTCAAGTCATGCAGAGTGTGTCCGTGGCTTACAGTGGACACATTCACATACATCTTCTTGCAAAGTGAAGCTTAACACGTGCGTTGCTTCTCCGTGCGCATCTGCTGTCGGTTTTCGCCTTTATTTATAAACGACTTAAAGACTATGCCGAGGCTAAGAGTCTCATTCCCAACGAGCAATTCGGCTTCAGGACCAAACACTCGTGCATCCAACAAGTCCACAGCATCGTCGAGTATTTGAGCGCTGGAGCGATGACGAGCGGGTTTTTCTTCGACATAGCAAAAACCTTCGACAAAGTCTGACACAACGGATTAATATACAAGCTGTACCAACTAGGAGTGCCCTACCGTCTCGTGCTCATCCTACGAGACTCTCAGTCAGATCGCACCTTCCGCTATTGCGATAGCGGGGAAGCTCTCTCCTCACCTCGAATGGGGTGAGGGGTCACCCTATTCGAACGCCATCTCCCCGCTTATATTCACGCTGTTACGCTGTTACGTGCTGTCGAAGCAAAAAGGCTCGGTTAGTCCTGTTTGCGGATGGCACGGCCATCTATTATGGTCGTTATAAGAACGCTATGGCCAAAACCTTACAAACCTCAGCCGACGTCTTAGATGCTTGGATCCGGAAGTGGAAGAGTAAGATTAACCCCGATAAGATGAGTCTTGATGGATGGGTTCTTTATTTTAAACCGCGTTTTAATTCCACCTCCCTCAGCCCGATCACTCTGTGCGGTAAGCTTATCACTTGAGAGAAGCAAGCCAGATATCTAGGAGTTATACTAGACTACCATCTGTCCTTTGGGCCGCATATCAGTGCAGCTCGTGACCGAGTTGCTTTTGCTATGTTTAGGCTCCATTTCCTTTTAGTAAGTTGTCTCTCAGGTGTAAGTGTCACCACGGTGGAACACACGGTGGAGGTGTGCCCCGCGTGGGCGGAGCACCGCCGTGTCCTCGAAGCGGCGATCGGCGGCGGCGACCTCTCGCGTCCGGCCCTGGTGCAAGCCATGGTCCGGAGCGAGACGGAATGGGACGCCGTCACCTCCTTCTGCGAAGCAGTAATGCTAGAGAAGGAGGTGGCGGAACGTGAGAGGGAGCGAACCTCTCAACGTCCCGGCCACCGCGGGAGACGCCCCGGGCGTCGGGGGCCACCACCACGTGGCCCCCGGCCACCGTAGGCGCGGGCCTGTGGACGGTGGGTTATGGGCTAGCTCGCCGTCCATCCGTCTCATGACGACAGGCCGTGTCGACGGCGCGTTCGTGTTCCACGCGCGCCTCAAAGAGAGTCAGCAAAAGGGAAGGGGTCCGTAAGGACCGATGCCTGCCGGGGTTTTCGGGACTATTCGAAAGAGATACCGTGGCCCCGGAACACAAAGGGCGATGAAGGAGCGGGAGGAGTTATTTGATGATTTCCCATCCGAAAAAAAAAAAAAAGAAAAGCTGTAAGTGTCACCTCTATACCGCGGTGATCCGTCCCACCATGACATACGCTGGTGTCGTGTTTGTACTGTATACCAAGGCTAGATATATCTATAGGATCCAGGGACTCCAGAACCGGTCCTCACGCAAAGCCACGGGAGCCCCTTACTATGTCCGCAATGACCTAATGGTCTACACATAGGCTTAGAATGCCCACTATCCTTCATTTTATGAAACGCTTTTCTAAGCTCTTCTTTGATTCTGCCTTATGGTAACGTAATCCTCTAAGCGCATCGGCCGCCCGATACGAGCGCCCGACGACGCTATCACCCTGCTCCAGGCCAGCAGTAGGAAAACTAGCACGCTCAAGAAGCACATACGCAAACAGACGTCATTCCATCCTCGTCATCTAGGACCGTCACAACGTCCCGATCCATGCCTTCCTCGCCCCTTGCTCGAGCCGGCCCACGTGGCTCAGCCTGTAGTTCAAAATCAACCCCTAAATAATGATACCATTTAGATCCAGCCTGTGCGGTTGCTGTCCTCCACCAGTGACGCCCTAAGCCGAGGCTCGTAACCCTTAACGTGTAGTCGCTTAGTTTGTAAGTCTTTTGCCCTGGCTGGAGGCCTGACATTCAAGGCACCCATAGAATAGTCCGGTTAGGCAGACGACAACCTCCTAGGTTGAACTGCATGAATGAACAAAACTGATGCCATTCACAAAAAAAACATATTTACTCATCAATCACTATGGATAATAAATGAATAGTTCTGTATTTATTCATTATTACCGACACCATCGTAATATTTTATTGTACAAACCGCTTGCTTTATGTATATTAACTATTATGATACAGTGAACGACATTACGATTTTCATAAGTCTCTGTCATGTTTTGTAAAACAACATTACCAAATCCTGTGAATAAAAATAATCACGAATATAATTGTAATATACTTTACGCGGAACGAGACATGCGTTTCTTACGCGAATAAAATGGTAATCGTAGCTTACCGAAAAAATTAAAGATTGTATAATTCGTAACAACTTGTTATGATACTATTCGTGCAAAAAGTGTGTTAAGATTTTTCGGGAATAATTATGGGACCATTGAAATTATTGTACTTTTGCAAATATGCATAGAAAAATTACGAAAAAAAATTACAAGGTGTAATCAATGCTTTAAATATCGAATATGCAATAAAACGTAAACTATCGTAATAGCACATTACCATATTATTCGGTGGGGGGTGCGATGTAAGAGAAATTTTAACTAAAATATTTCATTCATTTTCACTACAAATCTATCTATCTATCTAAATAAAAACAAAAGGCCTGACTGACTGACTGACTGACTGACCCGTCAACGCCCAGCCCAAACCCTTAGACCTAAAAAGCTGAAATTTTGCACAGAGATTTCCTTTACAATGCAGACAAGGAATAAGGAAGGATTTTAAGAAATTCTATAAATGTGTTGTAGTAAATAAATGTGTTTAGGCTGATGATTAAAAATTAATTGATACATGTCTCAGCGTTTTTCACAATTCCACCCCCGAAGGGTTAAAAAGGGGGATGAAGTTGTTTATGGAAAATCGTCAGTTTTAAAGCTAGGATCTTCAAATTTTGTGTTTAGGCTGATGATTAAAAATTAATTGATACGTGTCTCAGCGTTTTTCACAATTCTACCTCCGAAGGGTTAAAAAGGGGGATGAAGTTGTTTATGGAAAATCGTCAATTTTAAAGTTATGATCATCAAATTAAGTGTTTAGGCTGATGATTAAAAATTAATTGATACGTGTCTCAGCGTTTTTCATAATACCACCCCCGAAGGGTTAAAAAGGAGAATGATTTTGTTTATGGAAAGTCCTTAATTTTCGAAGTAAAACTCACTAAATTTATTATCTAGGCTCATGGTTGGAAGCTAACGCAACGGTGTTTTTAAAAATTTCAACCCCTAAGGGGGTAAAAGATGAAAAGGGGGCTTTATCTGTACAAATAAATTAAATTGAAGTGTCTGTTTGTATTATTAAAATAACTGCATTTTACTACATGCATATGAATGTATATAGGGTACAGTGTCGACCAAAAGTCGATAGGCAATCTCACAAAGCAATAGCTTGACGTTTAGTTTGACTTACGACCTTCTACTTTCAAGAAAATAGACATAGTCATCTACAAGTAAATGTAGTCCAAAATTTCAACATGGAAATATAAGTCAAGATGGCCTAGTGGTTAGGCGCGTCCACATCTAAGAGTGAATCAGTAAGTCGTGAGTTCAAATCTCACGTTGTTACTTTTAGACTTTTTGTAAGTGTTTACTCGATTGGAAGTAATGGGACAGAAAAATATTCTCGCTTTGTTCACACATTTCATAAAGTTAGAAGAAGGTAGATCATAGAAAAATAAGTCAAGAATTTATATTTCTGTGAGGTAAACCTGAGTTTTATGAATATTTTACTTGATCGAAATGAACATTGTCGTTTGGTTATGTTAAATTTGGTTAGTGACGTGTGGTTTAATAGATAGCGGTATTGTTGTTGGTGTTTCTCAAAATGCAGGCAAATATTGATATTGAGGCGAGGGCGACTAATATTATCGTGCTGCATAAAAGTGGTCTTAATAGAACACAAATATCTGAAGAAACCGGACTAATGTGAGTATTATATTTATGAATTATTGTAACAAAGTTTTATTAAAAATTAAAGCCTACTTTGTTATTGTTTATTTATTTGGTGACTTAGGGATTAATAAATTGATTTTAAATCCATCATGAGGCATAAAAGATAAATAATTAGTGTTAATTATTGGATTTATAAACGCAGAGTGAATGATAACTTCAGTATTTTATTATAGCTGCCTAACATAATTTTTTTGTTTTTTGTTTTAGAGGAATACTGTGAGTCAGATCAAAAGGCCTTGCTAGTCGACAATGAAGTGGAAAGCCGTCGCTTATTATCGATGCGCAGCGACGACATAATATATGGTTGGCGAATAAGAAACAAATGGTTTCACACCTACGAGACACTTTGTGGAGTTATTTGACACCTCATCGCAAACTGTTCGCCGTGCCCTCCACGCTGAAGGCTTGTATCACGAAGACCAGCTAAGAAGCCCTTCTTGACAGAAAGAGTTATAGAAGAACGATTACGTTTCGCACGGGATTATTTAGATTTTTTACTGGAATACTACCATGAGAAGACTCAAAAAACTGACTTTTTAAATAAAGTCAAAAGGGTAGGCTTCATTTATGGCGCAAGAATAACACTCTGCTGGTCTGACAAAAACATAATCCCTAATACAGACTCATGTCGAATTATGGTTATAATAATAATAAATCTTTTATTTTCAGGCTACTTTGGCCCATAGATAAATACCTTACAGACTAACATAATATATCATAATAGTACAAAACTTGTGTTAGTAAATAAGACTTAAAACTATGTTAGTATCACTTCACTTAGACACACTTCACTTGTGTTGGCTGTCCAGTGGAACTTGTCCGCGGAAGCGACGGAACACCACGTCCTGCGGCCAAAAGTCTTCCTCCATCACCATGGGCAGATAACAATTCGGTATTCGCACCACGAACGCCTTGAAGTTGACGTTGCGGCGCGACTCCAGTAACTGCACCCTCGGTGTGTACCTCGTCTTCTGGCGCACGTACTCCACGATGTCCTCCGCTTTAGTGGTGTAATGCAAGCGGGAAATGTACACCGGAATATGTGGGGATCATGTGGGGATGGATAAGTGCAGCAGGGCCAGGAGAACTGGCTTTTATTCCTCCACGCGCCAACAGTTCTACTTAATTATGTAGAAGTATTAGAAGCTGTCATGCTACAAAATTAATCCCTAGATGCTTTAGTTTTAATTAGATGTGTAACAAAATATTTAGTGAATATTAACTTATCCGTAATTATATTAATGATCTTAAATTGAGGTTTAGTTTCAATCTTCTTTTCTTCGGGAAAATGAACACTTAAACTATAACCTCAATACGAGTTACATTTATTGTGACGTCACAAAAAAATATATTCATAAAGTCTAAATTATTTATATTAGTTTTCAATAAACTCTGCTGATTACCGATACCTATAATAAGTGGGTATCAACTATTTATGTTATATTTGTGTGATTAGAATATCCTTTCCTTGTTATTTAATTAAGTATGTTATTATGAATTGAAAGTAAGTGGGTATACCGTATACAATAAAAAAATCTTATGATCGGTTATAAGAGAACTTTTTTACATCTAGGTAGGAATGTGACGTTACAATTATCATGAAAGTTTGTTAATCTATACATATAATAAATCTGTAGAAAAGTAATTTTTGTACATTGAAGAAATTGAAACAAAAAATAGCCAGCGTGTGAAAAGATAAGTAACAGAACCCATTTCCATCATTTTTGAAATTTTTGTCTGTTTGTCTGTTTGTTTGTGCGCACATCACGTAAAATCTACGAATTCAATGCTGACAATGTTTATACATAAAAATTGTGTGTAACTTGGGGTATGATTTAGTGTTTGTTTCATTGAAATCGGTTAATTCTATCAAAAGATATATGAACTTAAAGTTTTCAAGAAGAACTAATCATCAAAATGTAAGATACATACATGCAGCGACATCTGTTGAACTAAAATGATACCAATGACTAAAAATGTACTCACCACAGTCATAACTTTTAAATCGACTGACCAGCTTTAAAAAAAGATTAAAGCATAGGTAATATACTTTAGCAGATTAACATTTTGGTCGATAGACGGCGTTGTTTATTTCACTCCATTTTCTGAATTAAATGACCCTCGCCCGTGTCAGTTGCCTATTTTTTGTTTTTTTTTTTTCGGATGGGAAATCATCAAAATAAATGACTCCTCCTGCTCTGGGCGGAGCAGGAGGAGTGTCAGACTTTTACTGACTAAAACCCAGCCATGTTCCTTCATCGCCCTTTTGTTCCGGGGCCACGGTATCTCTTTCGAACAGTCCCGCAACCCCGGCAGACATCGGTCCTTGCGGATCGGCCCTTCCTTTTTGCCGACTCTCTTTTAGGCGCGCGTGGAACACGAACGCGCCGTCGACACGGCCTGTCGTCATGAGACGGACGGACGGCGAGCTAGCCCATAGCCCACCGTCCACAGGCCCGCGCCAACGGTGGCCGGGGGCCACGTGGTTGCCCCGGAAGCCCGGGGCGTCTGCCGCGGCGGCCGGGACGTTGAGAGGTTCTCTCCCTATCACGTTCCGCCACCTCCTTCTCTAGCATTACTGCTTCGCAGAAGGAGGTGACGGCGTCCCATTCCGTCTCGCTCCGGACCATGGCTTGCACCAGGGCCGGACGCGAGAGGTCGCCGCCGCAAACGTAAATTGCCTCAAGATTGGTTTTTTAACCGACGAAACAAAAAGAAGGCAGTTCTCAATTCGACGCGTATTTTTTTTATATATGACCACGGATAACTTTTACAGAGAAGTCCGTACATGGTCCTTTTGTTTGTAAAAAGCGTAGGTACATCTCAAAGTTGGTCCCATTTATAATTAAAAAATCGTGTTTGGGCTAATTTCTTGCACCTTTGATGAGAACTTTCGACCTAGCTGGAGTATGACTGTCATCGAGTGTCTAAGGATGAAGGAGGTGGCGGAACGTGAGAGGGAGAGAACCTCTAAACGTCCCGGCCGCCGCGGGAGACACCCCGGGCGTCCGGGGCCACCACGTGGCCCCCGGCCACCGTACGCGCGGGCCTGTGGACGGTGGGCTATGGGCTAGCTAGCCGTCCGTCTGTCTCATGACGACAGGCCGTGTCGACGGCACGTTCGTTTTCGACGCGCGCCTCAAAGAGAGTCAACAATAGGAAGGGGTCCGCAAGGGCCGATGCCTGCCGGGGTTGCGGGACTGTTCTGAAGAGATACCGTGGCCCCGGAACACAAAGGGCGATGAAGGAACATGGATGGGTTTAGTCAGTAAAAGTATGACACTGCCTCCTGGTCCGCCCAGAGCGGGAGGAGTCATTTGATGATTTCCCATCCGAAAAAAAAAAGGCTGTCGAGGTAAGCCGTTTTTTGGAAAAACATAAGTAGATTATTTTAGCGATTAATGAAAATATATCGAAGAAATTAAATTGTTACCCACTTGGATCTACGTAGGTATATATCTACTAATATTATAAAGCTAAAGAGATTTTGGTTGGTTGAACGCGCTAATTACAGGAAAACTTTTAGTGTTGAATAGTTATCGAGGATGGCTATATGTTATCTAACATCACGCTATAATTAAAAGGAGCGGAGCATCAATGATAAATGTTGCAAAAACAAGGAAAATTTATTTCTTTCGAGAGCTTCCTTTGCGGGCGCTGCATAAACGGTTAAAGTTGCGCAACAATCATGTATTAGGGAATTGTTCATTTTAAAGCGTTCTAAAAAAAACTGCGATAGCATTATGTCTATCTTTCAAGGTTGACTCCACTCTCTCTAACCCTCTCTCTCTCATGTGACGCAGACGAAGTTGCGCGGGTCAGCTAGTTTTATAAATAAATAAAACGAATAAACATTTTTGTTATCATTCACTAAGACTTTTTTATTTCCACCTTCCAACACCGAACAGCTAAAATAATAAATAAATAGTTGAATAATAATACTATGTTTTTTTTTACTAATATTTAACTTATTCTTATAAAAAATAAATAATGAACTAATGTTACCAAGAAACAAAAACCCCACACGTTGTTAACAGGATTTGAACTCGGATCTCTTTGATCGTGAATCCTACTGATTACCCCAACAGCTATCAACACTTGGGCAATAGATGTGAATTTTAACTATCCAATGGTAAGAACAGGTCGCTACACAAATAAGGTTTGCTGCGTGTATAATAAAAGAAACGGAAATATATTCTTATGTTTCGTGGAGTGTGACGCGCGACATGCGATTGGGCGAACTCTGTGGCTGTGGTGTGCGTACTGTATTGAGACCACTTACACATATAGACGCACGGATGCTCGACCGTGCGTTCACAGCAATACAATCCTTAGCGTGTCTCAGCACTTATAAACGCTTACTGTACATATACCAAAATAACATTTTTTCAATTTTTGTCTGTTGTCTGTTTGTTCCGGCTAATCTCTGGAACGGCGGGACCGATTTTGACGGGACTTTCACTGGCAGATAGCTGATGAAATAAGGAGTAACTTAGGCTACTTCTATTTTCCGGCCCTGGTGCAAGTCACGGTCCGGAGCGAGACGGAATGGGACGCCGTCACCTCCTTCTGCGAAGCAGTAATGCTAGAGAAGGAGGTGGCGGAACGTGAGAGGGAGAGAACCTCTCAACGTCCCGGCCGCCGCGGGAGACGCCCCGGGCGTCGGGGGCCACCACCACGTAGCCCCCTGCCACCGTAGGCGCGGGCCTGTGGACGGTGAGCTATGGGCTAGCTCGCCGTCCGACCGACGACGACAGACCGTGTCGACGGCGCGTTCGTGTTCCACGCGCGCCTCAAAGAGAGTCAGCAAAAAGGAAGGGGTCCGTAAGGACCGATGCCTGCCGGGGTTGCGGGACTATTCGAAAGAGATACCGTGGCCCCGGAACACAAAGGGCGATGAAGGAACATGGATGGGTTTTAGTCAGTAAAAGTCTGACACTCCCTCCTGCTCCGCCCAGAGCGGGAGGGGTTATTTGATGATTTCCCATCCGAAAAAAAAAAAAAAAAAAAAAAAAAGGCTACTTCTATTTTAGATAAAATATATACAGTAACCCTCCTTCTGGCGCAGTCGGGTAAAAATATATAAAAGAAGAAACTGACTGACTGACATATCAACGCACAGCCCAAACCACTGGGTCTACAGATTCCAAATTTGGCAAGTAGGTTCCTTATGTGGTCAAAGAGTGTACTAAGAAAGGATTTTTTAAAATTCACTCCCTAAGGGGGTGAAAAAGGGCTCCTAAGTTTGTATGGGGAAACAAGATTAGTTAAACTGTTTTATTTGAAACTTAACAGGAGTACCTACTCCTATCGATAATTGAGTAAACATTTGTGTCATGATTTTCAAAAATATTATGTAGGGTTTCAAAGATTTTAATAATTCGTTTTATATTTGAGAAATGACAACACTGCCTAGCCGTCAATGTTGAAGCGGGAAGGGGTAGTTTATAAAACATGACACTCGACCGAGAGAGATATTAGTCTATGCGAGAGAGCTCGGTTCATTGGGAGAAATTGTGGTGTTAAGACTAACAGTCGAATCTATGTCTGATAAGTGTTGTAATTATTGCATTTTGTATAAAACGTGAAGTAATGTAGAATTGTGTAATACCAAATAATTTGAAAAGAGTAACCATGGAGTTTCTTGCCGGTTCTTCTCCATGGAAGCCACCAACCGAACCGTGCACCCTTGTCGACGTTCTTAAGTGCCCATCCAGGCCTATGTGGAATGAAATACTTGGATTTGAATATACTGAAGAGTTGATTGGAGCTACAGTAGTTTTTATTACAGTTCAGAAGTGACAAGAACCACGAGCCATCTCTCAGCGAAATAGTAAGTAATTTGTTTCCTTTTCTTTACCCTAATTAGATGTATACTTACTGTTAAATTTCTGAAAAAAAAAGAGAGGGTGGAAATTTAACAAATAAAATTTCACGTATGCACAGTGTTTTACACCATGGAGATTATTGTTATAACACGAAATAGAGAAAGATTTCTACCCCGCTAAAAAGCTCACGTGATTCAACTATGCAGAAAGTATACATAATTATTAAGAACTGTGTTCTGACTCGCATTGCTCGAATTTATTACTCGGAATTCTCTGAAGTTGATTTATTTAACTCTAATAAACCGACATAAAAAAAAAAAAAAACGAATAGTGAACAATCTTCTTCTTCTTGTACTATCTTTTATTCAACCGTTTTTTGTTTAAAATTTTTCAAAATTGTAATCCAGTTCTAAAAATAACTTAAAAATTATGTTGTATCGTATTTTTGTATTGTATTTTTATTTTTTGAAAATATCTGGCATTAGTCCGTTCGCATGTATTATATATATATCCCAGTTACACAGGGAATGCTATAATTGGCCATAATAACTGTCACAAGCATATTTTGTAAAATATTTTTATGTATCGCTGTTGGTTAGTTAAATAAATAAAATTAAAATAATTATGGCATTTAATATATGAGTTTAACAATGTAGCCATGAAGATGTGTTGATTTTACATGTTAACATCCATTCTGAAGAACCATGTGTGAGTGTTGTTAATAAACCATGTAGGTTTACATGTAGTGTTATGCCATGTAGGTAGAGATAGGGATACTCGTAGTCGTTAAACTATTAATATATGATCGATAAAAAAAAAAACAAAAACCGTTACACGTTTTGAAGTATTTTGAAGAATTTAACATGAGGCATTTATGAGAATGATTACCCACAATGTTTATTATAAAATTCTAAATTGTTTTTGCTATTATGTACATAGCTATGCCGTCATAGGCCTCTGCACCGGGATGTAACATGCTTTATTTATGATTATTTACAAGCATCCAGAGGTAAATGTCAATAACTTATTATTCTGGCCATGGTAATTTCCTAAATGGATACCCAGTGAACTATGTTGGTTCATAGGGTCTTTGTCAAGAGACGTACCTAGTGATTTCGCTGGATATTTCAGTGGGTACTTGTTCCTGCTGATTTATCACAGTGAATCGGTCGTCAGATCCATGATAATGATGATGATAATGTGAACTAAGTTTGTTCACAGGCGACTTGGTTAGTTCACTTGATTTTATGCAGGTTTGTCCTGTTGATTTATCACAGTGAATCGGTCGTCGGATCCATGTTAGGCGACTTGGTTAGTTCACTTGATTTTAGGTAGGTATGACCTACTGATTTATCACAGTGAATCGGTCGTCGGATCCATGATAATGATGATGATAATGATAATGTGAACTAAGTGTGTTCACAGGCGACTTGGTTAGTTCACTTGATTTTATGCAGGTTTGTCCTGTTGATTTATCACAGTGAGTCGGTCGTCGGATCCATGTTAGGCGACTTGGTTAGTTCACTTGATTTTAGGTAGGTATGACCTACTGATTTATCACAGTGAATCGGTCGTCGGATCCATGATGATGATGATGATGATAATGATAATGATAATGTGAACTAAGTGTGTTCACAGGCGACTTGGTTAGTTCACTTGATTTTATGCAGGTTTGTCCTGTTGATTTATCACAGTGAGTCGGTCGTCGGATCCATGTTAGGCGACTTGGTTAGTTCACTTGATTTTAGGTAGGTATGACCTACTGATTTATCACAGTGAATCGGTCGTCGGATCCATGATAATGATGATGATAATGATAATGTGAACTAAGTGTGTTCACAGGCGACTTGGTTAGTTCACTTGATTTTATGCAGGTTTGTCCTGTTGATTTATCACAGTGAGTCGGTCGTCGGATCCATGTTAGGCGACTTGGTTAGTTCACTTGATTTTATGCAGGTGTGTCCTACTGATTTATCACAGTGAATCGGTCGTCAGGCAGATGTTAACCCAGTGAACTAAATGTGTTCACAGGGCCTATGTTATGCGACTTAGTGTGTTCGCTGGATTTTTGTAAATGATAAATAATGAATTTATTTATTTATTTATAAAGGTTCACCAACAGCTTCTGTGTATAACATTTAGGTATACATTGGTTATACAGTTTTGGACTAACACAGTTGCCAATTATAGGTTAACCAGCATTCACAAAAATAAGTGTTAGCTTAGGAGAGATTAAAATTAAAAATTAAAATAAGTGGCTAAAGAAATGAAATACAAAGTAGAACATACAATAATAGACTATCTAACTTACGAAGCAATACAAATAAAAGAAAAACGTATGATGTAATTTTACTAACTAATTAAAATTAAAAAAAAAGACATAAGATATGATTAGTAATGTTAGAATAGATAAAAATGAGATCAGAACTATTAATAAAAATAAAATTATTATAACATTGTTAAAAATAAAGAAAGAAGTAATGTTACAAGGTAAAAAAAAAAAAACCAAAGGAATCATAATTAATACTAACATAACAAAACATTGTGTTGCGATTTTCGAGAATCTAGTAATTGGGATTTAAAGATTTTTATGGAATTGTGGTAAATGTCGACATCAGGGGAGGATTTAATAAAAGAATTCATCTCTCTACAGAGTCTATTGAGTGGCGAGTTTACACCAATATTTGAATTAGATCCTTGAGTATTGAATAGGTAGGTCATAGGATATCTGGGAAAATTGTGAGGTACTTTTAGGCCGATACGCTCAACTAGCTTACTGCAGTCTAATTTATTATTTACTAATTTGTACAAAAACATGAGATCCTGCATTAGTCGACGGTCGCGCAAACTATTCATTTCAAACGATTGAAGGCGTTGTTCATATGGACACCGGGGGGATATTATACTGAAAGTATAAGCTAGGTGTTTCGTAAAGGCCCTCTGGATGCTTTCGACTCTCTGTGAGTGTACAGCATAGTGGGGGTTCCATACCACGCTGGCAAATTCCAGGTGGCTCCGAACTAAGGCGTTATAAAGGACAATTTTAGTTCTTAATAGCTTAAACCCTTTAGTACTTCTCTTAAGAAATCCTAACAACCGTGATGATTTAGTAACGATGTTATCGATATGACTTCTGAAGTTAAGTTTACTGTCCATGATGACACCAAGATCGCGGACCTCATTAACGGTTTCTAATAATTCTCCTTTTATTTTAAATGAGACTGAATTGCAGTGCTTTTTCCTTGAAAATCGTATGTGACTACATTTTTGTATGTTAAGCTTCATGTGATTCAGGTTGCACCAATGGTCAATTCTATCCAAATCCTCCTGAATTAGGGAAGCATCTTTATCTGAAGTGATAATTTTATAAATTTTAAGATCATCGGCAAACATCAGGTATTTACAGTGAAGGATGAATGATGAATGATAAATGATAAATGATGAATGATAAATGATAAATGATAAATGATAGATGATAGATGATAGATGATAGATGATAGATGATAGATGATAGATGATAGATGATAGATGATAGATGATAGATGATAGATGATAGATGATAGATGATAGATGATAGATGATAGATGATAGATGATAGATGATAGATGATAGATGATAGATGATAGATGATAGATGATAGATGATAGATGATAGATGATAGATGATAGATGATAGATGATAGATGATAGATGATAGATGATAGATGATAGATGATAGATGATAGATGATAGATGATAGATGATAGATGATAGATGATAGATGATAGATGATAGATGATAGATGATAGATGATAGATGATAGATGATAGATGATAGATGATAGATGATAGATGATAGATGATAGATGATAGATGATAGATGATAGATGATAGATGATAGATGATAGATGATAGATGATAGATGATAGATGATAGATGATAGATGATAAATGATAAATGTTAAATGATGTTTATTTTGCAAGTAGGTTTTTACAAACACTTACACGTCATTTTTTAAACTTTAATTAAATTATAATGGTGCAATGAATTATAGTGAGCAGTGAATTATAGAAGTTGTTTATTCCCTATCAATGTTACGGGTTATCTTTTCTTTTAATGGAGCCCGTGAGTTGCTCGCTGGATGCGTTAGGGGCGATGGATATTTTCTCACTGGATTATTGGGTGAGCTGCATACATTCGTCGGATTTGAGCAAACTATATTTGCTTACTGGTTAATGACTCTTACAACGTTTAGATGAAGCGCAATAAATATATTGAATTCGAATGATTTTTAATTAAATAAATAAGAGACAGATTATGTCGATGAATATTGTACACATTTCAGAAATCAATAGGCGGTTATTGTTGAGGAACTTGACTGCTAAGCTGTACTTTTATGTAGAAGTACTAGCGGACGTCACAGTTTCGAGTACGGGGATAAAATATAGCTTTTGTTGCTCGCTGGTAATGTAGCTATCCATTGCTGAAAGAAAAATGTCCAGCAGTTTTTAAGTTTATTCGTTACATACAAAGATACAGATCTTTCCTCTTTAATAATCTTGGTATAGACTGACGTCTGACAATTAATGACATTGACGGATAAAAGCAAAAAGCAAAGCAAATTCACTTTCTAAAGAAAAGTTCGTAACTACTATTTAAGTCAGACTAAATAGCTCTCAATTCGAAGTCTAGTCATAATAATTATTATTAGTTTTCTCGATATTATCTTTTCAATTTTTGGTATTTGATAGAATATATATTAGTTAATTTTATCTGTATATGTGTATTAAAATCAATATAAGTATTGGTATTCTCGTTCCCAAAAAACTAGTTTTTTTTAGATATTATTTTGTACCCTATCACAATGTTTTCCTATTTAACCCAAAGCTTGACTGGTAGAGAATGCCTTGTGGCATTCTTTCTTCTTACTCACTTTAAATCACTAAAGTGATAGTATAGCATGCACAACAAAATTATAAAACGAATGTCTTATAAAATAGGCAAATGTAAAAAAAAAAAAAAACCAGAAATAAAGGCAATTTGAATTCGAGTGTACCACTATTGTACATGAAGTTTAAATAAATAAATAAATAATAATAAATTAAACAACATTTTTGGAATACCCTCTGGGCCTTTGTGCCATACAAATAATTAATCAAACTAAATGATGTGTTGCTAACAGCCTGTAAATGCCTAGCAAACAAATGACATTTTTGTGTTTTACATTGTTGGATTGCTCACTTATTGATTGATTAATTAATTTATTCTATATTTATTATTATTTGATATTTTAGTTCAATTTCTTATTTGTTTGTTTGAACAACCAACGTCTTATTTGACTTGATTTGGTAAATAGTATTGTGTGGTATATGTCTTTGATTGATAATAATGTTTTTATGCCTATTACCCAAAATATGGATATTTCTGTCATAGAGAATTAAATTAATTAAAATTAATGATAATTAAGCTTATTGTGATCGATCATTCACATGACATCGTTTTTATGCGAGTGTGAACGGATTACTTCTCAAATGATGTACAATGTTTCAGTGAGCCGTGACGATGTCGTCTGATGTTGAGCTTGGTACCCCGTCTGGTATACCTCTGAGGCGCCGGCGTAAGTCCATGAAAATGAAGGCTAAGGCAGAGAAGCCCATTGATATCTACATAGTTCGAGCGAAAAGACTTTCCCTAGTGAAGAAAGTTACGGACGTCCGTTGGAAGAGATGTTGAATCGTACTTTACCTGTTGATGAAAGTCTTCGTGGGTATTTTATGATAAATTAATTAGGATTATTAAATAGATGTTAAATTACTGGTAGCTGTTGACTGGCTGACTGACTAACTGTTCGATTAGGAATAGGTCACAGACTCGGAATAGTTTGGATCCCGAAGATTTACTTAACTTTCTTGCATCTCAGAGACCTCAACCGCAATTTAATAATAAATTACGTGAACATACGACTCAAAACCACGGTTAAGGTCTTTGAGAAAATAGTTTATGACTTCGGTCATCGGTGTTCCAACTAAGATTGTGTCTGACCGTGACGAAAGCTTTACCTTGAAAGACTTTAAAAACCTTTTGTAATACACATGGTATTAGAACATATTTTAAACGCAGTAGCTTGTCTCAGAGTTAATGGTCCGCAGAGAGATTTAATCAAACCATCTTAAAATTCATGATCATCTTAAAACCTATCAAGCATAAACGTGACTGAGACAAGTGTCTGGGAAACATACAATAGGGCACTATCAACACTGTTCGTAATCATAATCATTTATTTGTAATGTTAAGAATAAGAATTATTTATTTGCTTAAAATACAGGTGTTACCAGATGTTAAAGTTGGTGGTTTAGGCACAAACCATATTTTGGCTTTTTAGCGCATGCAAATATAATTTTACATTATTGTATAATGCGTATCTATGTGAAATTTAACATGTACTTATTAAGTAAAGTAAAATAATTATTATTAATAATTAATATAAAATAATTAGTAAAGTAAAATAATTATTATTAACAATAAATATAAAATAATTAGTAAAGTAAAATAATTATTGGTACATATTACTGTATATTGGGTACATATACAATTATTGGTCTTAAAATAAGTTGAGCGTAATACATAGTCAGATATATTTCATATATCATCACATGCATATTTTACAAGTTACACAATACCATTCTTTAGTATTAGTCTTTAAACATCCATTTTTATCATTCATTATTTTGTCTTTAAACATCCATTTTTATCATTCATTATTTTAGCAAAACGTTCAATAACGTTACCATAATTTCGATTTTAGAATACATTAATTATTAACATTATTTATAAATTCTTTAGTAAAATTAAATCGTTTTTAAATAATAATAATTGTAAATTAGTCCACACATTAAAAGAGTTCGTTCTTTAGTTATATTGTCACTTACGGGATATCTTCCGTGACTGTTCATTATTTTGAGCTCCCAATATTAAGTTAAGTTAGTTAATTAGATAGTTAGTTTATAAGAAAGTTAGTTAGTTGTGATAAGTTTAGTTTTAAACCGTGAAAGCTTAAAACAGAGTTCGTTCTTTATATAGAAGTCCTGTTAATGCCTCAACACAGAAAACTGCGGCAGAGGCTATGTTTGGGATATATAAATACACGAGATAAATTACATGACATTTTGTCAAATAAGCTTAGCGCCGATAAGTCTAAGTACTAATTTAGAGTTGCCATAAGTCGAAAAACTTAATTTTGATATGATAAGAAAAGTACAAAGCCTCTGTCGAAGTTTGCGGGTCCATACAAGATCACTGAAGTTGCAGCTGATAGAATCCGATCATGGATACATTTTGGAACTGCATAGCTCCGATGTAGTAGCTTAGAGGATGCTGGCAAAAGTAACTGAGTAAAGCTAACTTAAAATATTTCCTCTTACTGTCTATTTTATTGCAAAACATTTTCTTTAAATGTACAAGCTCAGAAGCTCTACTTAAATATGTTGTCAAGTTTTAAAATTTTATATATATTTGTAATGTATAGAAATATTTTTTTTTTGTTGTTTGGATTTTTTGTTTTTCTCTCTTCATTTTTAACTTTTAAGAATATCATGATTTTATTTCTATGATTGTTGTGTGTGCCAGGAGGTCACACTGTGTCGGATGGCCGAATGTCATGATTTTCAAAAACATTATGTAGGGTTTCAAAGATTTTAATAATTCGTTTTATATTTGAGAAATGACAACACTGCCTAGCCGTCAATGTTGAAGCGGGAAGGGGTAGTTTATAAAACATGACACTCGACCGAGAGAGCTCGGTTCATTGGGAGAAATTGTGGTGTTAAGACTAACAGTCGAATCTATGTCTGATAAGTGTTGTAATTATTGCATTTTGTATAAAACGTGAAGTAATGTAGAATTGTGTAATACCAAATAATTTGAAAAGAGTAACCATGGAGTTTCTTGCCGGTTCTTCTCCATGGAAGCCACCAACCGAACCGTGCACCCTTGTCGACGTTCTTAAGTGCCCATCCAGGCCTATGTGGAATGAAATACTTGGATTTGAATATACTGAAGAGTTGATTGGAGCTACAGTAGTTTTTATTACATTTGTGTTTCAGGTTTTTTCAGAATTAAACCCCCAAGAGAGGGAAATGGGGTGACAAAGTATAAAAATAAAGACACAGCCCAAACCGCTGAGTCTAGAGATTCCAAATTTGTCACATAGGAACCTATTATGAGGTTTACGGGTGCACTAAGAAAGAATTTTTGAAAATTTACTCCCTAAGGGGGTGAAATGGGATTCGAAAGTTTGTGTTGAAACTTCACAGGAGTGCTCCTATCGATAAATGGGTAGAAATGGGATTCAGGTTTTTTCAGAATTCAACCCCTAAAGGGGGAAATGGGTATGGTATTGTTTGTATGGTGTATCGGGTCGGGTGTATTACAAAAACAGCGATTTTATGATTTAATGTGGCGTACCTGAAATACCATCATCCCCTGTTGGGGTGCGATGGGGTCGAAATGTCTAAAAATGAATATGGGTGTCGATTCCGAGATTATCATTGGTGCTAATTACGAATATGGCATTTATTTTTAGATCCAAAAGATAGCGGATTCGACTTATATACAGGATTATTGATGATTTATTGTGATGATTGTGATAACGATGATGGTGATTGTGATAATTATTGTGATAGTGATAGTGATTGGAATAGTGATGGGGATGGTTGTTGTGATAAAGATGATGGTGATTGTGATAGCGATTGTGATGATTATAATTGTGATGATTATGAAATTTGGCACATAGATAGTTTATAACCTGGATTAACATGTAGGATACTATTTATCCCTTTAGTATGATCCCGTGGGACATTTCCCGAACATTTCTTATCTGAGTCAAACGTCTCCTTTTGTATTGATATACTAGACATACTCCACCCAACTTTGTCTCGCATCTTAATGGACCGGGAGGGCGTGGGAGAATGACTACGATTTAGATTAATTCAAACGTAAGTCAAGGGCTTCGATTCCCCGCGGCGAATTGTCGCTCAGCGGACAGACTTCCGGCGGGATCTCATGGCGACATGTAGAGAGCGACTGTCGCAACCTCGTGCAGGGCACGCCACGATAGTGGCGATAAGTCCCCTCTTTGAGGAGTGGCTTGAGCGACGCCACGGCGTCCTCACCTTCCGCCTGACGCAGGTCTTTACCGGACACGGGGTGTTCGGGAGGTTCCTGCACCGAATCGGGTGGGAGGAAACGTCCGGGTGCTTCCACTGTGAGGATCGACCGGAGGACACGGTGCAGCACACGGTGGAGGTGTGCCCCGCGTGGGCGGAGCACCGCCGTGTCCTCGAAGCGGCGATCGGCGGCGGTGACCTCTCGCGTCCGGCCCTGGTGCAAGCCATGGTCCGGAGCGAGACGGAATGGGACGCCGTCACCTCCTTCTGCGAAGCAGTAATGCTAGAGAAGGAGGTGGCGGAACGTGAGAGGGAGCGAACCTCTCAACGTCCCGGCCGCCGCGGGAGACGCCCCGGGCGTCGGGGGCCACCACCACGTGGGCGCGGGCCTGTGGACGGTGGGCTATGGGCTAGCTCGCCGTCCGTCCGTCTCATGACGACAGGCCGTGTCGACGGCGCGTTCGTGTTCCACGCGCGCCTCAAAGAGAGTCAGCAAAAAGGAAGGGGTCCGTAAGGACCGATGCCTGCCGGGGTTGCGGGACAGTTCGAAAGAGATACCGCGGCCCCGGAACACAAAGGGCGATGAAGGAACATGGATGGGTTTTAGTCAGTAAAAGTCTGACACTCCCTCCTGCTCCGCCCAGAGCGGGAGGAGTTATTTGATGATTTCCCATCCGAAAAAAAAAAAAAGGGGTTCGATTCCCGGGTCGGGAAAAAAGTGCTTTTAGATTTTTCCATTAGTTTCTTAGTAGTAGCCCGGAGTATGGAAGTTGGCGGTATGATACCTCCGTGCCTCGGAAAGCACCATAAGCGAAGGGATGGCAATCCGATTGCCCTCCCATCGAACTATGAGAGTAAAGGAACAGAGTGTGCATCTGTGGCTGCGCACACACTTGTGTACTATAATATCTCCTCCGCCGATGGCTAATCTCGGCTGAGATTGACTGCCGTGACCGAAAACTGCCAGGAGGCAAATTATTAGTGACATTTGTCGCTAATAGATAGTTGCGAAACACCGTCGATAGTACAGTACGGTATGTGGTACGATAGTACATGAACACATTCGATTTCTGAACTTTTTTGTGAAGCGGAACTAAGTTCTGTGACTTTGATTAAATATTTATGCTCAGTAATAAGAGCAATTTAACCTTTCTCGTGCTGGCTCCAATTTATTTAATATTGGAAAACTTTGCACGTCATATTAAAATACTAGATTTCCATCCATAACTCAACATTTTCTTTTCCGCATAATTATTTTCACACCACCTGCTCGAAAATGTCAAATTATATGTCAAGCAACCTTAACCTAAAGTGAGTCATTAGTGGCCGGGGGCACAGCCGCTCAATAATGTTGTACTGGATTTCATTATGACTCGCTGGTCAATAATGTGATTTGAATTTGGAATCTCACATGCTCAGCTAAATTGGCAGTATAGTACTAACAAACACCCTTTGGTGCCAGAAAGAGGAAAGCTATTCTCGATACCCTTACTACGCGTGGATGATATTCTCGATTTCCTACAAAATCATAACGACTGCTTCTTCATATCGTTGCCATGTTTTCGAAGACATAATATTGTAAGAATAATTAGATAACTACGAACTATTTTTTAAAAGGATTGGAATAACATTAAAACTGGCATTAATAATAACAAATACCACACCGCGCCGTAATACCGTAATAGTAATTGGCTGTAACATTAGTTCATTATTCCTACTGTTTGTTTATTTAATAAATACTTTGTTTTTCGTACTATGGCTATTATTTTCTCACAGTAGGTGTAAAAAGTAGAGTATCCTCCTCTGGGCTAAAGGTGTCTTTGTATTGGGCTAGCTTGAATCCCTCACTGCATTCAGGATTCTTGTATTAACTCCCTCGCTTCGCTCGTTAGTTAAACTCCTAACTCCCTCGCTGCGCTCGGAATCCCGAATCCTTCATTGCGCTCGAGATTCAATATGACGCCCGTCACATAAGACACAACTTTAGCCCCTCGGTGCATAATCTACTATTATAATAGCGACTTATTCTTTTCTTACTCGTCAGACTTGAAAAACTATTATAAATGTAATCTAATCTAAGAGATCACAGTAAGTAAGCATGTTGATTGTATTATAATAACCGCTTGTCCCAGAAGGAGCGAAGCTAATGTTTTCCATGATGATATGTGTTTATTTTATTTGTCACGCTCTGTAAGCACACCACTCGCTGCACGCTGCACACCGCTCACAGCACACCGTACGCCGCTCACCGCACGCCGCTCACCACACGCCGCACACGCTCTCTGCTGGCCTCAACAATCACGAGGCTACTCCTCTACACTCTGCTCAACCATTTCCATTAAAACAAAAACAAAGGGACAGCCTCAGTTGACTGAAACCAACGTCACGCCGCTGGATCATTGGAACCGGATGAGGAACAATTCTTTAACACATGATTGTTGCGTAACTTTAACCGTTTATGCAGCGCTCGCAACGGAAGTTCTCAAAAGAAATAAATTTTCCCCGTTTTTGCAACATTTATCATTGATGCTTCGCTCCTATTAGTAGTAGCGTGATGATGTATAGTAGACTAATCTAGAGTACCTTATGCTATAATAACTTTTTTACTTCTCATACTCAGAAGTTCGCCTTTATTCGTGCGTCTAAGCGACATAAAGTCGCTTTTTATGCTCTAGAGCATAAAGTAAAATCTTAGTCGAAGTCCAAGGCAATCGGTCCAACAGCTACACGGACAACTTCAACTTCATAGAATAACCTCTTTATTTTAATTCTTTTCGTTAGTATTGTCTGCGTGTCTGTCCATCTGTCTGTCTATCCATATATATCTCCGTCTGTCCGTCTGTCTTACCGTCTGTCTGTCCATCTGTCTGTCTGTTCATCTGTCTGTCCGTCTGTCTGTCCGTCTGTCTATCCGTCTGTCCGTCTGACTAAATTGACTATTTTTCTCACACTCAAAGTGAAAAGTACATTGTAACACACGGCGCTAAAATCTCACCATGGCGCTAAAACTTGGTACCTCGTATAAATGGGTCATTTTAGCCCCTTGTATTACAATGTACTATTATTATAAAGCTGGTCAGTCGATTTAAAAGTTATCTGGTGAACACATTTTTAGTCATTAGTACCATTCTAGTACAATAGATGTCACTGCATCTTACATTTGATGATTAGTTCTTCTTGAACACTTTAAATTCGTATATCTTCTGATAGAATTAACCGATTACGATGAAACAAACACTAAATAATACCTCAAAGTACGCACAATTTTTATGTATAAAAGTTATCTGTATTGGTTTCGTATATTTTACGTGATGCTTGATCATCGAAACAGATAAACAGACAAACAGATAAATAGACAAAAATTCAAAAATGCTAGAAATGAGTTCTGTTTGTTATCCCATTCACCCTGGCAATTTTTTTTTTCGAAATATTTTCGATGTACAAAAACGATTTTTCTACAGATTTATTATATGTATAGATTTAGCCCCCAGCAAACAGCCCAGTAATTCTAATTTTGGTATAGTCATTACCTTTAAGGGTGCAATCCTTGCCTTTGCGCACAAAAGTCTTACAGTAACCTCATTTTTGTCATCTATTGATCGTAAGTACACACATGAGGCATACGCTTTCTGTGACGCATCGACAAAGCAATGTTATTCTGTGCATATCGGGAAATTGCAAAGAACATATTTTCTGCTAATTTTAATATTAGAAAAGAAGTGCAAATTAGAAATGAAGTTTAACCATGTTTCTAATAGGTTTTGTGGGATAGGCTCGTCCCAATTTAATTTGATAACCCATAACTGTTGCAAAAAATATTTTAGCCTTAATAATGCATGCACAAATTAATCCTAAAGGATCAAATATTTTTCAAATTGTAGCTATAACGACCTTTTTGTAATGATTTGCGGTGGCGATTCGACCTTTGATGGAAATTCAATAACATCTAATTTCGGAGAATAATTCAAACCTAGTACACTGGATTCTTTTGTTAAATTTACCGGGTCGAATATAGTTTCATCAACAGTAAATGCCTGTAAACAGTTAGTACGAATCTTTCTTAAAGGAAAGCATGCTGAATCTAGATTTTTCTTTATATTCATATATATGTGTTGCAATTCACTTTCACTTTCCGCTCCCGTAATTAAATCATCTATGTAAAAGTCGCTTTTGATATTTCAATCTTCCAAAATTTCATCATTGGGAATTATCAAGATTCGAAAAACTATTGAATAACAATAGACCCTCGACTTGGATTGACTGATACCGACTGGGTCGGCTATCAACCACGCTAATTGTGATTCTTGTAAAGTAGGCTAATTAGACCCTAGCTTAATTTGATTTGTCCCAATAATATTCCAAAATATACAGCCCCCAACAGTATATCTATGTATATTGGAAGGCTGGTAAAACTTTGGATCCGCGAGTTGTATACCGCATGGGATATCTATTTCTCGGACGTCTATCTCGACGCTGGATAAAATTCCTGTTTTCGTTGGCACCAATAAACAGGAGACCCTAGTACTATAGGTACTTGAATGAGATTTTATTTTTACGATACACTTTCCTAAAATGTTAGTTTTAATATTATTAAGTCCACAAACCTGAAAAATTTCACTAGAACTTTTATTGAACCCTAATTTCTCCCTCAAAACATTCTGTTAAAAATGACGATTGACTGCCATTATCTAACAATGCACACGCCATTACCTTTCTATTGTTTGACTCATTAACGATTTCTACTACACTCTACTCTACTCTACAACAACGTGTGAGTCCTCGTTGTAGCCGATAATGTAACCGGTTGACTATGAACGCTTTGCTCTTCGCACGTATTAGCGTCATTTCTATGAATCAAAGTGTTGTGTTTACCTTTACATATCTGGCATGAACCTTTCAAACGACACTGATGACTATTATGCCCACTACGTAAGCATTTAGTGCACAATTTTCCCTTATTTACTTCGCGAATCCTATCATCGCAGTTAATTTCCTTGAACTTCGAATATTTATAAACAAAATGATTTTGATTACAGATTACGCATTGATTTTTATGATCCTTCCTTTCCGTATCCGAATCCGAAGCTGCTAAGAAAGATCTCACAGATTTTATTACTTTGCGAGTTCGATTTATTATGTTCATGTTTATCATATCTGTTATAGTGGGTAGTTTCCAAGATGTCCGCTCGGTTGCGTAAAAATGAGAAGAAATTATCGAGTGTCGGTAAATCGGATAAATTATTTTTATGTTCCTCCCATTTCATACTAGTAGCGGGATCAAACCTTGCTGAGGTTATAAATATTATTAAATCATCCCACTGATCGGTAGGACGCCTTAAAGTGTGCAAAGAACTCAAGTTTTTAGATATGACTGTGATCAATTAAATAACGCAATGCCTTAACTGATTCCTTCACAATTGGATCGATACTTAATAACGAGTTAAGGTGGTTTTAAATAAAAATTTTTTGCTGTTATAACGGTCACATAAAAATTGCCAGGCATTTTTATAATTATCAGCGGTAAACTCAATTGATCTTATAACGACAGCGGCACTATTTTTTAAGCTTGATCTGAGATAGTGATACTTATTAATTAAAATGGAATCGAATCATTTTTATTAATAAGGGAATCGAAAGTATCCCTATTCTCCAACCACTTTAAATAGTTCCCATCAAACTTCGGTAAATTTATTGTTGGTAATTTTATAGAATTCATGGAATGTGAACATTGGCTCGATATACCGCATACTGTGGATATGCTTTCATCGTTCACTGTTCTTCTCTCTAAATCAGCACATTCAATCAATTCTTTAGCTGTGGAAAGAAGAGAAAAAAATTGTGTCTCAATTAATTCCCGCTCTGTTAACTGCTCATCCTCATTTGAAGAGAGTAATTCTAATTCCGATTGAATTATGTTGAACTCTGAAATTTGAAACAATGACTTTGATTTTGATTCTTGAAATTCGTCAACCCGTAACGATAATTCTTTCACTTGAACACTAGTAATTTTATTCGCGCCTACCTGCGTTAAAACATTCACATGGTCTTTAAATTTTGTTAATCTCCCCTTTATAGTGCTGCGTTTTTTAACAAGATCCTTTATAGTGTCTCTTCCTTCCAGAACTAATTATAGGAAACAACAAAATTGAACAATGAATTAGGCAAGAAACTGAAATTATCAAACCAGTTACAACGGTTCCGTCGATCTCCGATCCAGCCGACCTCCCCAGTCGGCACTCAAGCGCTTGATGGGCTCGTCAGCCACAAACCAAGCTGAGGCTCAGCGAAGAAAGGAACAGCTAGCTACACGTAAGGCGGGAACCTTAAAGCTTATCTGGAATTTTCTTAAATGAGCAACAGTTAACAATTAATGATATGATATTTTATGTGGGGTAGGTAGATGGAAAATTTCGCTAACAGAAAAAATATTTGGAAATCTATATTACATATAATAAATCTGTAGAAAAATCATTTTTGTATATCGAAAATATATCGAAAAAAAAAATTGCCAGGGTGAATAGGATAAAAAACAGAACTCATTTCTAGCATTTTTGGAATTTTTGTCTGTTTATCTGTTTCGATGATCAAACATCACGTAAAATATACGGGTCTACCCTTTATAGCAGAACTTTTTATGTCATAATATTACTTTGCATAACAGTAGATGGCATAAACTTCATTTCGCAGAAAATCGTGTGGCAGACACTCATTTATCATACATTCAAAACTCATAATTTTGTAAGTCAGAATCATTTTTAGGCATAAATTTCATATGCATAAGAATTAAAAGTAGAACCATCTTATGGCAGAAAGTTCACAGTCAGAATCATCTTTTGGCATAAATTTCATATCGATAGTCATTAAAAGGCAGAACTATCATATTACAGAAAGTTTACAGTTAGAATCATCTTTTGGCATATATTTCATTATGCAAAATAATGGAAAGCCTCATCTGATCTATCACATAACAAAAAATTCATAGTTTTATTAATTTTGTATTTCTTACCATAATAATAAAATTAATAGTACATCACATTATTTTTTTTCGCCACAAACATACGATGAAAATGTTAATTGCTGCATATTTCTGATCAGGCAAGCATACATCATGCATGCAGCAAGCATGCAGTATGGAAACATGCAAACGTGCAAACAAGCATGCAGTATGCAAACATGCAAACCAGCATACACCACGCGTGCAGCCAGCATGCAGCATGCAAGCAAGCATGCAGCATGCAGCATGCATGGTTTCTGTCACGGCTCCGGCGCTGCAGGGTTCCGGCGGTCCCACGCGAGCTTATCGTCGCAGATGTGTTTTACGCTCACCGCCGTAGCTGAGGCTGGCCGGCAAGCCGGCCAGCAAGCCGAAGGCGACGTTAAATCCACCTGCTCCTCAGCTCACGGGCCGCCTCACCCTTCCGCGCCTTCGCGGATTTAAATTACACTCTAGGGGTAGGGCAGACAAGACTACGTGGAGTCGGTTTTGGAGCGATTCGTTTCTGTCACTAACTTTTTTAGCGTAACATATTGTCTTTGTAGGACAATATTTTAATTCTAATTGCTATTTTATAGAAATGGCAATAATTCCAAATGGAATTCTGCCATCTTCATAGTATGCCAAGTGAAATTGTACCAAATAATAGTCGCTCTAAATAATCATTATTCTAAACGAAATTATGCGGAATTTGAACATTGCCAAAGGTAATTATGCCAAATAATATTCTGCCATCTTATAAGTATGCCATTGTAAATTCGGACATACAAACATTCGGCCAAACAATAACTATGTTAAATATTTTTTATGCCTTAAAAATATTCGTTTAAAGAAGATTATGGCAAGTGTGTTATGCCAAATAAATTTCGGAGCATCAAGATTCTGCCAGATAGAAGGAACCCAAAATATACGAAACCAATACAGATAACTTTTATACATAAAAATTGTGCGTATCTTGAGGTATTATTTAGTGTTTGTTTCATCGTAATCGGTTAATTCTATCAGAAGATATACGAATTTAAAGTGTTCAAGAAGAACTAATCATCAAATGTAAGATGCAGCGACATCTATTGTACTAGAATGGTACTAATGACTAAAAATGTGCTCACCAGATAACTTTTAAATCGACTGACCAGCTTTATAATAGTACATTGTAAACAAGGGGGTGAAATGACCCATTTATACGAGGTAGTTTTACTACCGAGCTTTAGCGAGGTAGTAAATAGGTACCAAGTTTTAGCGCCGTGGTGAGATTTTAGCGCCGTGTGCTACACTTTTTCACTTTGAGTGCGAGAAAAATAGTCAATTTAGTCATACGGACAGACAGACGTATCATACGCAAGCAGAGTGCAAACGCACGAAAAGCTGATCTTTTCCCTTCCTATCTCTGTATGTCCCGAAACGAAAACTTTTCCATTAGGATTGAACAGCGTAAACATAGCTTATGTGCATCGTCCGGCATTGTCAAGCGTGTGCGTTTGTTGCAGGAGTAGGCGACACTGGTGAGCCGGTCGCGCCACGCTGCTCGCCGCTCGCTGAGATGTTTGCCAAGAAGATACGCCACCACAAGAAGTACAAGGTGCGGTGAAGCGCCATGCGATAGTGCACCATGCTAGAGGAAGGCAGCCGCGACCTCGCCAAGCGCGCCTACTCGGAGAGCCCCCCGCGCCCCGCGCACCCCGCGCACCTCGCGGACGAGCCGCGCTGCTGCTTCTCCAGCCGGCGCCTGGACGACGCGCGCTTGTTCTGCTGCCGCTGCGCGCACAAGCGCCGCGCCTCTCCCCTCACCTGCCTCGCGATATGCTTCCTGGTGCTCACCTACAACCTACTCGGAGGCTTCTTGTTCCTCGCCATCGAAGGCAACGTCACCGCAGAGGAAACGGCCGTCGCCGCGTCCAAACCGAACCTCAGCCAATCGCAGAGTGTTAGCAACGACTTGAGGTCCAAGACCGTGGAGCGGCTGTGGTCGATAACAGAAGATCTGAACATTTTGTATAAGGAGAACTGGACGAAGCTGGCGGCGAAGGAGCTGCTGGAGTTCCAGCGAGTGCTGGTGTCGAGCATGCGAGTGGGTGCGGGCGGGGGCGCTGACGCGGCCGGGGGGCTCGCGCACGAGCGCGACTACCGCTGGACCTTCTCCACCAGCTTTCTGTATGCGCTCACACTCATCACTACTATTGGTGAGTCATTATTGCTGTAGCTTGAGAGAAAAATATTTTTGAATGTCTCTGAGTGTTATAAGGAGCTCGTGGCTAAATAATAACAGCCGCTTGGGTCGATCTTTAGGTTAAACCGTCCTTGCCTAGGTTGGTCTGTGAATGGGTGACCACCGTCGGGGCGTCTCCCGCGTCGGCCGGGACGCTGAGAGGTTCTCTCCCTCTCCCGTTCCGCCACCTCCTTCTCTAGCATCAGTGCTTCGCAGAAGGAGGTGACGGCGTCCCATTCCGTCTCGCTCCGGACCATGGCTTGAACCAGGGCCGGACGCGAGAGGTCGCCGCCGCCAATCGCCGCTTCGCGGACACGGCGGTGCTCCGCCCACGCGGAGCACACCTCCACCGTGTGCTCCACCGTGTCCTCCGGTCGATCCTCGCAGTGGAAACACCCGGGCGTTTCCTCCCGCCCGATTCGGTGCAGGAACCTCCCGAAAACACCGTGTCCGGTGAGGACCTGCGTCAGGCGGAAGGTGAGGACTATTGGAATAAAGATAAGACCAGCAGTGGGATGGTAGAGTATAATATTCGTTCGTGGTACAATATTTTTACACGCAAGTTACAATTGTATTAGAACATCAACAAACCGTAACTAAGCTAATTCAAAACCAGTGACAGACTGTGTTAAATACGATTATTCTCACAGGCCAGTGCATACATAAATATGCGACCTCCAATACGCCCCCTTAATCTATTACACATGCGTATGATTACTTCTGTACTTGTCAATACTCGATACATAAAACTAAATAAATCACTAACACTTCTGTGTTCGACTGTACTGCGCTGTATCCAAAAGTATAGTACAAAAACAGAAGAAATCTAACAAAATAAATTATGCATAGTAAAATCTAAATTATCTATTACACAAAGCACTTCTACAAAACCTAAAACATCAAAACATTTAACTACTCATCGCCCCCTTAATAGAATAATTTGACAGGGATAAATCCTTTAAAAAATCTCTAAGCTTCAGGCTGTGAACGCTTTTACTTAAAATGTCCGCTATCATCTTATCAGTTGACATATACATTATTTCAACTTTGTTTGCCAGTACACACTCACGAATAAAATGATACTTAATGTCTAACTTTGTCCTATTATGCATCATTTTGTTAGCTGCAATTTTATGCGCCGACTGATTGTCATTGTAAATTACTACCGCTTTACTATCGACAGATGTCAAACTGTTCAGTAAACTACGTAAATAAAGAGCTTCCTTCGAAGCTTGACTCAATCCTACGTACTCTGCCTCTGTGGTAGACAAGGATACTGTCGCTTGCTTCCTACTCTCCCATGACACTATATTTTTACCTATCTTGAAAATTAATCCTGTGAAAGACTTTCTATCAAGTGCCCCTCCCCAATCTGCATCAACGTAGCCTCTTAAGTCTAAATCTCCCGACTTCCTAAAAATGAGACAAAGGTTAGACGTACCTTTTAAATACCTTAGGACCCGTTTCGCACATTTAAAGTGTATTTCATCATAGCACGAATTGAATTGTGAAAGTACACTTACCGCATGTGCTATGTCTGGTCGCGTATTACAGGCCAAATAGTTTAGACACCCTATCAAGCTTTGTTATGGCAAATCACTATGGGAATTTGTCGATCTTTCTAATTTCACACCGACTTCCATTGGGGTCAAAACTGGCTTAGCGTCTGTCATGTTAAAGTCATTCAAAATGTCCGAAATGAACTGTTGCTGATCTAGACAAATAACATCTTTGTCTCTCCTCAGCCTCATGCCTAAAACATGCCTAGCCGGCCCTACCTCTTTCACTTTAAACTTGTCAAGCAAAAGCTGCTTTTGATACAAACACGGTTCTATTTTTGATTGTACAAAGCCTAAATTCAACATTTCTTTATCTAATTCCTTGAACCAAGCATTTGAAGCTTGTTTCAATCCATACAAAGAACGCTGCAGTTTGCATACTTTGGTTTCTTGACCTTTGACTACTGCTCCTTTTGGTTGGAGCATGTAAATGTCCTCTTTAATTTTGCCGTAAAAAAAACCGTCGTGACATCCCACTGATCAATAAACCAACCGTATTCAACAGCTAGCGAGAACAACAATCTTAGAGTAGAGATTCTAACTACAGGAGAATAAGTCTCAGTATAATCAACACCACATACCTGTGTGAAGCCTTTTGCTACAAGTCTAGCCTTGTACTTCGTTACCTTGCCATCGCTATCTTTCTTGATTTTGAACACCCATTTGCATTGAATAGGCTTCTTATCAGCTGGAAGATCCACCAACGTCCAAGTCTGGTTCTCCTTAAGTGACATAAGTTCAATAACTATCGCTTTTTGCCATAAATCACCATCTGGTCTCGCCAACGCTTCATTAATAGTCAATGGATCACCATCAAGATTGCTCTCCTTGGCATACATAACATTGCATCCGTACCGATCCACTTGTCTGCGTTCTCTTACAGGATACCTTCTTTCTGATTCAGGTATTCTCACTTCTTCTTCAGTCAATACGTCATCAGGTACTCGCTCTGGTACTACAGGTTAGGTCCTATCTCCTCCGATACTTTTACGTTCTCGTCTACAGTATCACAATAAATATCATCGTGAGCCTCCAAGCGTTCAGATCTGCTTGTAGATCCGTTGGATAAACTGGAAGGAACAGAATCTTTATTCAGGTTTATAATTACTTCAGATTTTTCTACGTTTTCCTTTTGGAGAAAGACGTTTTCCAGAAATTTGACATCTCTCGCAGTCGTCACTTCACCTGTCTTAGGATTCATCAGACGATAACCCTTCTGATTATCTGGATATCCAAAAAAATCATCGGTTCCGTCTTCATGTCCAGTTTGCGTCTCTTTTGTTTTGGTATCAATCTATGTATATGCCAAACAACCAAAGATTTTCAGATGACTCACATCCACATCTTTTCCAGTCCAAAGCTTCTCTGGTACCGTATTATTCAATTCTTTCGTGGGGCTTCTGTTCTTTAGGTAAACAACAGTATTTACAGCCTCGGCCCAATACTTTTTGCTCAGGTTCGATTCTGAGAGTAATGTTCTTGCCCTTTCTATTATAGTCCGATTCGCTCTTTCTGCGACAGAATTTTGTTCCGGCGTGTACGGTACAGTCGTCTGGTGTTTTATGCCTGCAGACTTCAAAAATGATTTAAATTTACCATTACAGTACTCTGCGCCGTTGTCAGATCTCAGACATTTAATAGATTTACTTGTCTCATTCTCAACTTCCGCCTTGTATTCACGGAACTTATCGAAAGTTTCACTTTTGTTCTTCAAAAAATAAACATGAGTCTTTCGAGTATAATCGTCGATAAATAGAAGAACATACCTCGAACCACCGAACGACGGTTCCTCGATTGGTCCACAAACGTCGCTAAAAACCAACTGTAAGACCTCGTTCGCTCTCGTACCTTGCTTTTTAAAGGGACTTGCATGTCTTTCCTTCAATACATGGGATACACGGCTCGCATAAATCGGTACACTTTAATTCCATACCGCTTACTAAAACTTTTATTTTATTCATATAATTACGCGATAAATGAGCTAATCTTTTATGCCACAGAGAATCTATATTGTTTTATGCCAAATGTTCGAAATATTTTCATTTTGTTTTGAAAATGTCACATTGACGGCATTGACGACGTTATTTTGATTTTCTGTCAACTCATAAATTCCGCCGACCTCTTGACATCTCGCAACAATTCGATTTTTATTTTAAATCATGCAACCTCCATTGTCAAAATTCATGCAATAATTCTTCTTGGTCAAATCGCTTACCGAAATTAGGTTCATGGATAAATCAGGAACATGTAAAACGTTTTCTAAAATTAATTTTTCGTTTTCGCCGACTCGTGGGTCAGCATTTCCTCGTCCTTTCACCAATAACTTCTCTCCGTTTGCTACTGCGATCTTCATGTTGCCCTTTACTTGTGTGTAAGACAACAATTTGTTTTTATCATGGGTCATATGATTTGAGCACCCACTGTCAAATACCACTTATCTTTGTTTATCCTATTGGAATAAAGATAATACCAGCAGTGGGATGGTAGAGTATAATATTCGTTCGTGGTACAATATTTTTACACGCAAGTAACGTATTAGAACATCAACAAACCGTAACTAAGCTAATTCAAAACCAGTAACAGACATGTGTTAAATACGATTATTCTCACAGGCCAGTGCATACATAAATATGCGACCTCCAATAAGGACGCCGTGGCGTCTCTCAAGCCACTCCTCAAAGAGGGGACTTATCGCCACAATCGTGGCGTGCCCTGCACGGGGTTGCGACAGTTGCTCTCTCCATGTCGCCATGAGATCCCGCCGGAAGTCTGTCCGCTGAGCGACAATTTGCCGCGGCTGGGTGACCACCCTTACAAACCGAGTTTCCTCCGTGCCTCGGAAAGCACGTTAATCTGTTGGTCCCGGCTGGCATTTGTAGATCTTTGACAGTCGTTACAGGTAGTCAGTGGCCCAAAAAGTCTGACAACCAGTCTTACCAAGAGGTATCGTGTTACCCAGTACTAACTGGGTTGTGGAGGTCAGACAGGCAGTCGCTCCATGTAAAGTACTGGTATTCAGCTGCATCCGGTGTAACAAATCTACTTGATCGTATTAAAATAAAGGGATAAGCAGACTTGTTCAATTAAAATTGAATGAGGAAGATATTTACAGTTGAGATAAAAAAATAACACAGCTAATTATAAAAACCTACCTAGCACGCACTCTAGGATAGTTACGTAGTAGTTTACGCACTGTATTAGTGGCCAGTTCAGCACTGTAGAAACGGGAACAGGCGTTAGGGTAGCAGGTCAGTTATCAGCAACTTCGAGGATCAGCTTCAGGAAACCTCAGCTGGAAGGGCGTCGTGCAGATCTCAGAGTCCACCAGGTCAATTCTATAGTAAGGCAGCGTAGATCTCAGGGCCAGACGTCAGGATAGCTTTGCGAGACAAGTAGTAAGTCAGGCACGTAGTTAGCTTCTGAAGACCGGGAGCAGAGGTCCCAGGTCACGAAGACAGCTTCCCAAGATCGGGAGTAGAGGCATCAGGTGGAATCTTTAGCGGGATCCCCTGGCTAATATAAGAATGTAGCAGCAAAAGCCAAACTGTTTTTTTGATGCTTATAATATCAGTTCCCAGAGTAGACTCTCCCAGTGGCAAAGAGTAAAGTAATACAGTGTAACTCAAAGTCCCTCGGTTAAGTGGGACCTGGATAAGTGAGAAACCTCCATAACTGGAACTCATGCTGAGGTCCCAACACTTTGGTACTGAATTACCTCTGTTAGTGGGACGAGGTAAGCCTCTATATCTGGGATTTGTTCTTTCGATTTATCATCATAGTTAGCTCTATAACTGAGACAGCGAGTAAACTTTATATGCATAAACCTCTGTAACTGAGATAACATTGTTTGTTTACTCATTCTTATTCTACCCACAAATTCCACACATAATTTCAAGTATGTAAGTACAAATTTTGAGCTTCAATTACCTTCAGTTTTAGTTTGGCTTTACTATCATACAGATGTTTATTTGAAAAATGCCAAAACGAAAGCTACAATCGTTATCATTACGTGAAAAACTGAAGTTAATATCCGTTTATGAAAGTGGGAAGACACGCGAAGAAGTTTGTGCCGAATTTAATGTGCCAAAATCTACTCTTTGTAGAATAATTCAGAGTAAACATAAAATTGAATCACAATGTTCTGAAGGACAAGGAAAACTAAAACGTGTACGTTTATCAGAATATCCTGAACTTGAACAGTGTTTGCTAACATGGGTCAAGCAACTTCGTAACAAAAACGTTCCGGTAAGTGGACCGATGATTAAAGAAAAGGCACAAGATTTCGCGCGAAGGCTCGATATTCATAATTTTTGTAGCAGCAATGGTTGGATGGAAGGGTTTAAGAAAAGAAACGGTATAGTTTTCAAAGCAATTTGTGGAGAAAGTAACGCTGTTGATGTTAACAAATGTAGCCAATGGATTGAAGACCTACCACTTCTATTACGCAATTATTCTGCTGATGATATTTTTAACGCAGACGAAACGGGTTTATTTTACAAGTGTCTACCCGATAAAACTTTTACCTTAAAAGGTGAGTCTTGTCATGGCGGGAAACTCAGTAAAGAGCGCATTACAATACTTCTAGGTGCTAACATGTCAGGAACTGAAAAGTTGCCTACCCTATTAATCGGAAAATCCAAGTCTCCGCGATGTTTCAAAGGTGTTAAAACTTTGCCTGTGAATTACCAAAATAATAAAAAGGCATGGATGACATCCATTATTTTTTCTGATTGGTTGAAGAATTTAAACCAAGAAATGAAAGCCCAGAAGCGAAAAATTTTAATGTTTGTGGACAATTGTACTGCTCACAATAATATGCCCGAGCTAAGCCACATTAGACTCGTGTATCTGCCTGCGAATACGACAAGTAAATTGCAGCCAATGGATCAAGGCATCATCAACAATTTCAAAATTTATTACAGAAAAGAAGTTGTTCGACAAGTTATTAAATCTATAGAAGACAATCAGTGCCCACAAATCGATGTTCTTCAGGCGATGAGGTTTGCTAGGAAAGCTTGGTTTTCTGTGACCAAAACTACTATAGCAAACTGCTTTAAAAAATCTGGATTTAAATCTGAAGTAACTGAAGCTGAAAGCTTACAAGAGGTGGATGAAAATTTAGAAACTGATCCTGAAGATTGGAACTTAGCCATCAGCAACGACAATAATCAACAGCCAACATTCCAAGATTTTATAAACGTCGATGACGGTTTAATAGTTTCAGGAGAACTTAATGAAAGCGACATTGTTCATGCCTTCTCGTCTTCTTCATTGGAAAATGAAGAAGAAGACGATGAAATGAGCGCGGAAGTAAATTTAGTAAAAATTTTTAAACGCGAAGCAGTAAAAGCACTAGAAACTTTGCACAGTTATTTTGAAATGTCATCGATTGGTGACCAAAGCATATTTGATAAAATTTATAACATCGAAAAACATCTGATGGCTGATACTTCCAAACGACAAACTAAAATGACAGATTTTTATAATTGATACATTCTGTTTCCATATTCGTACATCATCATCATATATTTAAGAGCTCAGCTGTTGTCGTTGAGTACATATTACGTGTAAAAACGTGCTTGAATATTTTTGTTGATTACATAAATTTGTATCTTTGTATTTGTACCTTTAAGTACTATTTTTTTTTATTAAAACTCATTTACACACATAACACGTTATTTTATTTTATTTAATAATATAACCTGTATAACTGAAATAACCTGTATTCTCACCTCTATTAATTAATGGAACCCTCTGTAAATGAGACAGATATTTATTTATACCTGTATATCTGAGACACTGGGTAAGTGGAATACCTCTAATAAGTGAAACGACAGTGCAGGTCCCTTGATGTTCACTGTATATACGGTTCGTCAGCCCGTTTTCAACCGACTTCCAAAAAGAGGAGGTTCTCAATTCGACTGTATTCTTTTTTTTTTTTTTTTTTTTTTTGTGTTTTTTACCTCAGAACTTTGCACTGGGTGAACCGATTTTGATGATTCTTTTTTTTTATTTGAAAGCTGGTGCTTCCCGTGTGGTCCCATTTAAGCGTTGTGAACATCTGATGCTGATCTTCGGAGATATACAATGGAACTCTTCAAAAATAGACGGCAAATCTGCCGTGATTGCTGAAATCGCTTGGATGTTTATTGTTTATACAATATCATGACATAACATCACGCCTGTATACTCTGAAGGGGTACACAGATGTGTACAATACACCCAGATTTCGACAGTTAAGTATGTTAAGTTGGCGCGATCGTGTTCCGCTCGCGCCTCAAATGACGTAACATCACGCCTGTATCCTCTGAGAGGGTACGCAGATGTGTACAATACACCCAGATTTCGACAGTTAGGTATGTTCAGTTACCGCGCGCGCCTCAAAGCGATGTCAGCAAAAGGGACTGTTCTAAAGAGATACTGCGGCCCTGGAACGCAAAGGGCTAAGAAGGAACATGGATGGGTTTTAGTCAGTAAAATTCTGACACTACCTTCCGCTCCGCTGAGAGCGGGAGGGGTAAATTGATGATTTCCCATCCGAAAAAAAAAGTATGTGAAGTTCCATAATTATATTGGGGATACGCCTATTACCATGACATGTGTTGTTAACAATTTGACAATAAATTCATGGCAAATATTTGTTTGGGGACAACTAAAAATGGAAAAATAAAAAACTTTTTAACAAAAATAAAACCGACTTCAAAAACACAAAAAAGTGAAAAATAACTTTAGCTTCAGAAGTCGGTGACAAAAAAAGTAAATCAATCAAACAAAGGTCACCGACTTCTGAAGCTAAAGTTATTTTTCACTTTTTTGTGTTTTTGAAGTCGGTTTTATTTTTGTTAAAAAGTTTTTTTTCAAAGTAGTCTTGCTTTCCCAAATATTCGTTTTCTTAGTGTGGCTATCATCTCATCTGACAAGTGTAGTCGGCCAGGACATATCCATGAGTGCGTAAATAATTTTATAGATATATTTTAAAATTAAGTTATTTAGTAAACAATCGTAATCATTTATAAAATACAATAGTTAGACATATTGGTAAAAATAATTTAAATTACCTACATAAACCAAAAAGTAGCCATCCATAGACTGAGCAGAAAGACAAATAAAAAGTAACTGACAGTTTGACATTTTAGTGTCACAACATGAAAATTATGAGTTAATATTATATTTCTGCTATTTTTATAGTATTGAATCGTATTTAGATCGATTTGCTGAGTGTAGACATATAAACAAATAAAAAGGATGATAAATCGCACCCCCCACCGAATAAACCGGTAATCGACAATTCTAAATTTTACAGGAAAAATAAAAAACTGTTTTATGCATATATCTCAGCATGGGTGAATCCTACGATAACCATTTATATATCAAAACAAAGCTAATTTTTTGCAGTCTGTTTTACTGTCTGCATTTTTTTGCAATACTGTAACAAAAGAAAGTTATTGACGAAAATAATGTTACTGATATTGTAGGACAAAACAATTGTAGGCAACACATCATTACGATATTATTCGCGTGTAACCTCAACGATATCGTTGTTAGTAATAATGCATTACGGTATTATTCGTTGAAATTCGGTACCGAAAAGCCTGCCGGCAATATGATATTACGATATTATTCAAGCGATAGTGTATACAGTAATATAACATGACAATAATATTCGTCGATATGTAGTGTCAAAAGATTAACAGTAATATAATGTTGCAAATATCATGTTTTATTAAATAAAACAGTAAAAACTTATTGTTTGATTTGCCAGTAGCTTAGCAATATTAGAGAAAGTTGATAATAATGCTGGATAATTTATATTTTATTGTGGTTGGGTGCCTAGCAAACAATACAAAAAATTATAATGAAGCAATAAATGAGAAGCCTCCACAAATTAAGTACCTGAACAGGCAGGAAAGCAGGCGCAACCTCAATTCAAATTCATCAGAAACAATGCAGCTTTTAGACAAGATAGTACTAATTGTCGCTAAGCAGCTTGCAAACAAATCGATTGACGATACATACGAGTATTATATAGGTACATAATTGCGAATTTGTGAAAAGTTATGAAGTTATGGATACTACCCGCTGACGTACGTGAACTGATAAACGAGAAGAACGCAGCCATACGTGCCTACGACAACTTGCCCAGGGATGCTTACAAGGTTCACATGCGCAACTTAAAGAGCGTGTTGTAAAGAAGCGCATAAGCGACATCTTTACACTCGATGGGATAAGGCGCTCAACCAACTCGAGCCCACCCACCAAGCTTTCTCGCAAATGCAAAGAAAGATGCATGCCACCGTCGAGGCTTCGATGTTTCTTCTTATCCGCCCTGAGCGCCGCATTCGACAGCCTGGAGTCTCAGTGCTCTCCCAGCTCTCAACCAGTACACAAACGTCACCTCGCCATAGTGAATGCCGATGTCGAACGTAGATCTCTCTCTCTCTCTCTCACTCCCGTAAAATACCCCAATGCCCCTGTGCCTCCAGTCACACCCGACGAAGTACATGACATCATAAAAAGGCTTTAGCCGCGGAAAGCGGGTGCTTTTCGCGGCCGGATAGAACCGGGTGGTTCTGATGGAATCACCAATAAGGTGCCCAAACTCCTCCCCGCCAAGTTAATAGTGTCAATAGCAGCCATCTTCAATGGCGCCTTGAGAAAAAAAATCTTCCCTCAGGTACGGAAAGAGGCCACTGTTACCAGTACCTATCCGCAAACCCGGTAAACCCAAGGCGGAAGCATGTAGCTACCGGCCTATCAGTCTGTATGCGTTCGGAATTAAAGAGACAGGCGCAAACCCGCCGCGGTACACGCTGTGCACGGGCACGCGGTGCATTTTAGCTGCGTGGGTTCATTTGTTTGATAACGTGGGTCTACGTATCAACTGCAGTATATACTATACGCCCACGACTATGTACAACTGTAGCGTGCGTGGCCCACTGCGGTATGGCCGTGGGTAAATATTCGTGTATAGTGTGTACCGCTTGCACAGCGCCATTGACAATGTAGAGCTATTTGAGCGCCTTATTTGAACAAACTACGCATGTACTAATGACGTCAAGTCATGTAGAGCGTGTTCGTGGCTTACAGTGGACATATTCACATACATTTTCTTGCAAAGCGAAGCTTAACACATGCGTTGCCTCTCCATGCGCAGCTGTGGGTTTTTGCCTTTATTTATAAGCGACATAAAGACTATGCCGAGGCTAAGATTCCCGACGAGCAATTCTGCTTCAGGACCGAACACTCGTGCATCCAATAGGTCCACAGCATCGTCGAGTATTTGAGCGCTGGAGCGATGACGGGCGGGTTTTTCTTCGACATAGCAAAAACCTTGACAAAGTCTGCCACAACGGCTTATTATACAAGCTGTACCAACTAGGAGTGCCAGACCGTCTCGTGCTCATCCTACGAGACTCTCAGTCGGATCGCACCTTCCGCTATTGTGATAGCGGGGAAGCTCTCTCCTCACCTGGAATGGAGTAAGGGGTCACCCTATTCGACCCGCCATCTCCCCGCTTATATTCAAGCTGTTACTTTGTTCCGTGCTGTCGAATCAAAAAGGGCTCAGTTAGCCCTGTTCGCGAGCGACATGGCCATATATTACACTGGTCGTTATAAGAACGCTATGGCCAAAAACCTACAAACCTCAGCCGACGTCTTAGATGCTTGGATTCGGAAGTGGAGAAGTAAGGTTAACCCCGATAAGACTCAAGCGGTTCTTTATTTTAAACCACGTTTTAATTCCACCTCTCTCAGCCCAATCACTCTGTGCGGTAAGCCTATCACTTGGGAGAAGCAAGCCAGATATCTAGGAGTTGTACTCGACGACCATCTGTTCTTCGGGCCGCATATCAGTGCAGCTCGTGTCTGTGTCGCCTTTGCTATGGGTAGGCTCCATTTCCTGTTAGTAAGTTGTCTCTCAGGTGCAAGTTTCGCCTCTATACCGCGGTGATCCGTCCCATCATGACATACGCTGGTGTTGTGTTTGTACTGTATACCAAGGCTAGATATATCTATAGGATTCAGGGACTTCAGAACCAGTTCTCATGCAAAGTCACGGGAGCCCTTTACTATGTCCGCAATGACCTAATGGTCTACACATAGGCTTAGAATGCCCACCATCCTTCACTTTATAAAACGCTTTTCTAAGCTCTTCTTCGATTCTGCCATAAGATAACGTAATCCTTAAGCGCATCGGCCGCCCGATACGAGCACCCCCGATGACGCTATCACCAGGCCAGCAGTAGGGAAACTAGCACGCTCAAGAAGCACAGACGCAAACAGCCGTCATTCTGTCCTCGTCATCTAGGACCGTCGCAACGTCCCGGTCCATGCCCTCCCCGAGCCTTGCTCCAGCCAGCCCACGTGCCTGAGCTTGTAGTTCAAAATCAACCCCTAAATAATGATACCATTTAGATCCAGCCTGTCCGATTGCTTTCCTCCCCCAGCGACGCCCTAAGTGTAGTCGCTTAGTTTGTAAGTCTATTGCCCTGGCTGGAGGCCTGACGACACCCTCCTAGGTTGAACTGCGAGATGCAAAACAAGAAACAAAAAAAGAAAACAAATTTACTCATCAATCACAATGGATAATAAATGAATAAATACTGTATTCGTTCATTACGTACCGACACCATCGTAATATTTTATTGCACAAGCCGCTTGCTTTAAGAATATTAACTATTATGATACAGTGAACGACATTACAATATTCATAGGTCTCTGTCATGTTTTGTAAAACAACATTACCAAATCCTGTGAATTAAAATAATACACGAATATAATTGTATTACACTTTACGCGGAACAAGATATGCGTTTCTTACGCGAATAAAATGGTAATCGTCGCTTACCGAAAAAGTTAAAGATTGCATAATCTGTAACAACTTGTTATGATACTATTCGTGCAAAAAGTGTGTTAAGATTTTTCGGGAATAATATTGTTAAGTCCATTATGGGACCATTGGAATTATTGTACTTTTGCAAATATGCATAGAAAAATTACGAAAAAAAATTACAAGGTGTAATCAATGCTATAAATATCGAATATGCAATAAAACGTAAACTATCGTAATAGCACATTACCATATTATTCGGTGGGGGGTGCGAAATAGTATTATGAATGGTGAATATGAAGTGTAAGTATAGCATAATACTATACCGGTTAGACTGGAAGTCGACCCCAAACATAGTTGGGAAAAGGCTAGGCAGATGATGATTACAATTATTCTGCCTGAATGTTGGCTGTCATCCGTAAATAACATACCACTTAGGTATACCTGGCTACTAGTTTCAATCCTCCTATCCTCCTACGTATTTTGAATTCTCACAATGAAATGTGTATCTTTTCCGTGTAGTAAATAAAGTAATATTTTGAGTCGCTCTGCGCGCAGCGTCGCGTCGCGTCGCGTCGCGTCTTGGTGTGAGCTGACCCTAACGACAGAAAATCATACTTGACAAAAGAATAACATAATATATACCTAGAACATTATTCTTTCATTCAAATTTACAGCTTAAACATAAATTTGTAAATCCAATACATACATACCTACATTTTAATTTAAAAAACACTAAAATACGTCCATCATCCTTTGTTGATCAATATGTCCACGTGTTTCAAGCGATCTTGATTCTTCTAGATGATGATCAATATTTGAATCGTTTGTCTCTTCATTCAAATTCAAATTCAAAATAATTTATTTCAATCCATTTAGGATTATAATTGCACACTGTGTGAGACTGGACAAACAGACTCACGATGTCCGCGATTACGCGGAGCCCTAATCAAAATAATATTTGTCCAATCGACAAAGGGAAAACACCTATTAGATACACTTACCATCACGTTGGTACTGGTGATGTGACGTAGTCCCTGGTCACGTCGTATCTGGGTGGGGTGTAAGTGTAAATGTGCTTGTGTTGTGTATGTAAAGTCATGTAGATTCGACGGTAACCAAAGGGCGCCCCACAGCGCGTACCGTCGACTCCCTGGTCAAACCTTCTGATCACACACGTGGCACTTTTCATCAATGTCCAACTGAATTTTATCCCGGTTTGCTAACCCAATCGGGGATGTACAATAGTCCAGCACTGAATTTAGGAAGTTACCGGCGTCCAAATGACAAAGGCCGGCTACATAACCAACAAATTACTCGCGGTCACGACCCAAAGTGGCGAGATCTCTCAATTTTCACTCAATTATCAACAAAATATCAAACACCGATCAAGATGGTATCTGATTAACAACTCGAAGTTTCAATCAATAATTACACGAAAACAGCGTGCATCAAAAAAACAAAGACAATGGAAGCAAATTTTCTTCCCAATCAAAATTGCACTGACAAGCAAACGTCATCGCACTGACAACTGAAACGTCATCTGTCAAACGTCGAAAAGGTGCGTTCAGAAACTTGGTGGATGAAACATCTACCCCCCCCCGGACGGGCCGTCCCGTCCGCTAATCAATTGGCAGTCTTGACAAGGTTGCGACCGCTCTCTTCATAACCGATCCATCCACCAAAACCTCAGCAAAACGAGGTACCCCGTCAGTGCCAGCCACCAAATTGAGAATGCGCCCCCTGCGCCAATACAGAGGCTTAAGGTTGGCATCCTTAATAAGGACGAGGTCTCCTATCTTGGGCGGATGAGTTTTATCAGTCCACTTGACGCGCTGCTGGAGGATGTGCAAATACTCTAAGCTCCAACGCTTCCAAAAGCTCTGAGTGAGCTGTTGCACCAACTGAAACCGCGATAGCCGATTTTGGCTCACATCAACAAAAGGGTACTCAGGCAGAGCGACAAGTGGCTGTCCAATCAAGAAATGGCCCGGGGTTAGAGCCTCCAAATCGTTCGGGTCCGAAGAGAGCGGGCACAATGGACGCGAATTTAGTACCGCTTCAATGCGACAAAATACCGTAGCTAATTCCTCAAAGGTGAGAACGGTGTCTCCCAACAATCTCCGCCAGAGTCCCTTTGCCGCTTTCACCGCGGCCTCAAAAATACCCTCCCAATGGGGGCAGGCTGGCGGGTCAAACAACCAAGTGACCCCTCGACGGGCCAATTTGTTACCAATGTCAACCTGGCTCTCATTAAGAAAGTCATACACTTCTTTCAAATAGTTACTTGTACCCTTGTAGTTGGTACCGCAATCAGACCTGATCAGAGAAGGTAACCCACGGCGAGACGTAAATCTATCCAAAGTGGCCACAAAGGCCTCCGTCGAGAGGGAGGATACCAGCTCCAAGTGCTTTGCCTTAGTTGACAGGCAGACAAATACGCACAAATAAGCCTTGACAATTTTACTATTGCGAAGGGTAGACGTCTTTATCGAAAAGGGACCAGCAAAGTCCGTTCCTACGCCTGCAAAGGGCCTCGCCTCATTGACACGATCAGCAGGCAAGTCTCCCATCTGGGGCTGCATCGTTGGGGCCTTAGTCCGATAGCACGGTATGCAACGGAAGACGATGCTACGAATGGTACGACGAGCCGACAAAATCCAAAACTCTCGCTGCAGAATGGCCAACAGCGCATTGCAACCGGCGTGCGAGTTCTTAATGTGACGATCAGTCACCAACAATTTAATCAAATGGCCCGCCTTGGGCAACAAAAGGGGGTGACGGACCCCATAAGGAAGGCTAGAGTGCCTCAACCGTCCTCCAACACGCAAAAGACCCGTTTCATCCAAAAAGGGGTTCAACTTACTAAAGGCTCCCGACAACTTAACTCTACCGGACTTCAAAATCAAAATCAAAATCAAAGCATTTATTTCAAGTAAGCCAGTTACAGGCACTTTTGAATTGTCGAAACAAAGATGAAAATTAAATGTAGCTTCAAGGGCTCGATCTCCTTCTCAAAGTGTACGGCCTGCACAGAGCGAACCCACAGGAGGAGTGACTCCTGTCGCTCTTGAGGAGAGAGAACTGGTGACAGGCGCTTGTCCCCTGGATTCCTAGCATTGTGACCAAAACGCCTGATCCACGAGGTAACGTTCAACAATTTGTCGAGGGAGCTGTATCGATTCAACAAAATATCAGGATCAAACGGAGGGTCCTTCGTCCCAACAGCGAGCACCTTAAGCCCGGGCAAAGGATCCGACATCAAAACCGGCGTTCGAGGCCAATCATCCTCGGGGCGAGTCAGCCAATCCGGTCCCCACCAAAGGGGGTGCACAATCAGGCGGGGGGCCATGCACCCACGTGAGGCTACGTCGCCGGGGTTCAAGTCTCCAGGCACGTGCCTCCAAATCAAAGGCGTTTCGGAATTTTGTATCTGTGACACTCGGTTCGCCACAAAGACCTCCAAGGAGTGGACGGACGTCTTCAACCAGCACAAAACAATTTGACTGTCCGTCCAGGCGTAAGAATTCCGAATGTTCACAGATCCACCCAAAGTTTGAGCAACGTGATTCAAGAGACGCACAAGAAGCGCCGCCCCTGACAACTCTAGCTTAGGGATGGTCAATGCCGTCCGGAGGGGGGCCACCTTGCTCTTGGCCATGATCAGTGACAACTTCACCTGGCCTGTCGCGCTGACGGTGCGCAGATAAACAACAGCTGCATAACCGTGCGAAGATGCGTCACAAAACCCATGAAGGGTAGCAGTATAGTTCCCAGGGGGGAGGATAGCGCGTGGTAACGCGACCTCGTTGAACGCAGGAAGTGCGGATACAAATTGGAGCCAATCTTCCAAAAGGGTTTCCTGAAGTGGCTCATCCCAACCAAGTTCCGCGGTCCAAAGGCGCTGGAGAAAACATTTCGCCCAAAACAATACCGGGCATATCCAACCATTCGGTTCAAAGGTTCTCGCGACAGTAGACAATACCAGTCGTTTAGTCCAAGTGTGTGGTGACTCCAAATCGACATCATACGTAAAGGTGTCTTGGACTGGTCGGTACTGAACGCCGAGAACGGCCAACATAGCAGGGTTGTCAGCATTTTCAAACAAATGAGGATCCTGCTTATGATCCTCTTCCACATCTTCCAGCAGCGCTGGCGAGTTGGACACCCACTTACGCAACTCATAGCCAGCAGAATCCAAAATTTGAACCAACTCGTCACGCAACAGGATAGCCTCCTCAACCGTGGAAGCCCCAGTGCAGACGTCATCAACATACAAGTCCGTTTTCAAGATGGCGGACGCCCGAAGGAACCTCCAGCGTTCTCGGTCCGCGAGCTCCCAAAGCGAACGAATAGCAACAAAAGGGCTCGATCGAAGGCCGTACGTATTCGTGTTGAGCTCATAAACAACCATGGGGTCCCGGGGATTCTCTCGCCACAGGATCAACTGATAACGTCTGTCATCCCGGTGAATAACCGTTTGCCGGAACATCATTTTGATGTCAGCCACAAAGACTACTTGATGACGACGAAAAGACGTGATGACATCACAAAGGTCCCTCAACAATTTGGGGCCGGAGTGCAAGCAATCATTCAAAGAGACACCAGAGGAAGTCCGCGCAGACCCATCAAACACTGTGCGCAGCTTACCGGTGGATGCCTTGAGGACCGCGTGATGCGGCAGAAAGTAATGCTCAACTGAGCGCCAATCCAAATTTGACACCGACATGTGTCCCAAGTCTGCGTACTCACGCATGAAATCTAAATATTTCTGCCGCAGCACCGGATCCCTGGCCATACGGCGCTCCATCGCCAACAATCTCTTCTCGGCCATAGGTCTGGACTCGCCGAGAGGTGGTCAAACTGCAACAAAAGGCAACCGTGTTACGAGCCGACCGGAACGGAGTCGACCTGTGTTGTTCTGATAGAACAACTCGCACTCCTCATGTTCCGGGTTCAAGCGGGCCACTTGCGGCTTTGCACTGCCACACGCCAGCGCAAAATCAGGCTCAGGTGGAGGGGCAGCCTTCAACACTGGGCCCATCACCGCAAAGCCAAAGATGGTCGAGACAGCCACCAAACCGTTCGGCTGCAAGACATTCATATTACCCAACAATATTCTCCCTAGTACATCGGAACCCAATATCAAATGAGTTGTATTAGGGGAATCAAACCGGCGGTCAGCCAAATCCAGGCCTGACGTCAACCGGACAATATCAGGCGACAGCTGACGTTGGGGATGACAGCCCAAAATACTCGTCAGAACAATAGCTGAAGGAAAAAACTTAGGGTCCAAACAACTCACAGGAGTGAGCCCAAATAAGGTTTGTCCCTCAACAGTCGGTGTTTAGGATTACGTTCACTCTTTTTAATCTTCATACAGTTCCCACTTGACCAATTTACCTTCAAGATCTCCGAACCAATCAGAACGCTCAAATATCACGCGATACTGGAAATACGGCTCTGGCATTGGCTAATAATTGTTCCCTTACCCCACTCTCCTCGATCTATGTAACCATTTTTAACTTTAATACACACGCCACTATGGTTTTCAACGTCGAAGCATTTTGATTTTCTACTCCCAAAATTTACCTCAAAAAGGCCCAGAAACCAGGCCACAGATTCGCCAAAATCCTGTACCGGCGCCTCAATCCGGTACATGTGGTCCTTCTAACCAAATACCAAGAATCAGCATCCTGTGGAATACGTTGCTGTGGCCGCGTGGCTGGGCTACGAGAGAAGACGCACAAATCTGGACACGGAGACAAACTGGAGGCTAAGCGCATATTGGAATCGAAGTTGGATTGGCATTTCATCGAACATACGCAATCTGGTGGGACCAACCATCCTTTCTTTTCCCTATCACCTCCTAGTACTCTTTGTGATACCTGTGTCTAAACTGATTTCAGTGAGACTTCCGCGGAAGAGTGTTGAATTAGTTCGTCAATTCGCAAGGCTGGTGACGTCGCTATCACCGCAGACGTGTTCGCTTCCAACCGTAAGTACTCCTGTTTTCACTGACCACCAAAATGCCTACAGAAGGTGCTAGATCACGCGATAAATCCCCTGTTTTATTAAGTGTAGACAGTGCTCACCTATCTGCCGATCCTAATTTATTTCGCGACCTAGTTAGGAAACGAGGAATAATCAAAGGTAGACTGACAAAATTCTCAAGTTATTTAACATCTTTAGAATCTAATGAAACGCTACCATCCTCTAGAGATCTTATCGATCTTAAATTACGCGTTAGAGGGGCATCTAATCTACTTAACGAATTTAATGACATTCAAAGTAAAATCGAAGAGTGTGTTTCTGATAGAGATATTTCTGACCAATTAGACAATAGAGAATCGTTCGAAAACTCTTACTATAGTATATTAGCCCGCGCGGAATCGATGCTGACCGATGATGAGGTTACGGACGGTTCCAATAAATATTGCTGTAGCGAACTACCGCAGTCAGTTAAACTTCCCACAATTTCATTGCCTACCTTTGACGGTTCGTATGAGCACTGGCTGGAATTTAGAGACACTTTTTTATCGTTAGTGCACAATTCTAAACGTATCAGTAATATCCAAAAATTCCACTACTTAAAGTCTTCGCTGAAAGGCGACGCTGAGTTGGTCGTAAACTCCGTAGAATTTTCCTCTGATAATTATCAAGTTGCATGGGAATTGTTGCTAAATAGGTTTAACAATAATAGACTTTTAGTACACAACCACGTAAAGGCCTTGTTTAGTATTACCGCGTTAACTAAGGAGTCGCCCTCCTACATTAGAAAGCTCATTGACACCATACTAAAGAATTTGCGTGCATTAAAAATCCTAGATGAACCTACCGACTCGTGGGATACCCTTATTAATTATATTATTGTTTCTAAATTGGATAAGACGACCGAACGCGAGTGGGAGACGCATAAATGCACACTGTTCCCGACCAATAACAATTCTAAACGCATAATTAAAGTGGATGAGTTAATTGGTTTCTTAAAAGACAGAGCGGATATGTTAGAAACATTGCAGCTTTCACATAGTACTCAAAGCGACAATAAAAAACCAAGTTCACAATCACGTAATACATCACACTGCAATGTTTCTACACATAAACCGAACGACAACCGTAAATCTCGCTTCAGACAGACTTGCGTGAAATGTAATGATGCACATCCACTTTATTCTTGCCAAAAGTTTATTGATAGTGACTTAGAGTCGAAGTTAAAGTTAATTCGCGAGCACAAACTATGCGAGAATTGTTTACGTTCGGGACATACACTAGATAAATGTGCGTTTGGGCCGTGTAGGAAATGCAACCGCAAACATAATTCCCTAATTCATACTGATAACGCCGATAGTTGTGTCACATGCCATTCAAGTATCGCGACTGCGGGCCGCACTGGGAGTGAAGGCGCTGCGCCTGCGCCGGCTACCTCTGACCCCGCCACCTCAACCGTCGCGGATTCGCCACCTATTCACGTAAACAAGGCACATATGCATAATAAATCTATAGGTACGCACTCGGTTCTATTATCCACAGCTGTGATCGAGGTAGCCGACGTTCACGGTGTTTATCATCGAGCGTGCGCACTGCTGGATAGTGGAAGCCAACGGTGTTTCATAACTAAATCATTTTGTAAATTAATAAACGTACCGATGTTAAACTCCACTTATGAAGTTAGGGGTGTAGGTGATTCCGTGGTGCAATGTTCTGAAACTTGTACCATTGAAATTAAATCGCGAGTCGATAATACATTTAAAACACGCATTACTTGTTTTGTACTATCGCAAATAACGTCTACGATGCCGGCCTTATGTCAAGTAAACGCGCAGTTCTGTATTCCAGACAACATAATGCTGGCAGATCCGCAATTTTTAGAGTCTAAAACCGTAGACATTTTGATAGGCGCAGATAGGTTTTGGGACTTGTTAGGAGAAGGTAAAATAAGACTTCCCAACGGCCCCTACCTACAAAACACTAGGCTAGGTTGGATTATTTCTGGCACTATTAGTGAAACGCGCAGCGCAAGGCGCATTCACTGTAATATAAGCAGTTCGTTAGATTCTCAACTACGTTTGTTTTGGGAGATTGAGGAACTTCCTAAAGTCAGGGATACGCGCACTCAGGAAGAGCGTGCATGTGAGGAACATTTCATTCGCACTACTACGCGCAATGGCGAAGGAAGTTTTTGTGTACGCATTCCATTCAAAGAGTCACCTGATGTTTTAGGCGAATCATACACGCAAGCCGAACGTCGTTTTTTCGCATTAGAGAAACGTTTACAGCGTTCGCCTGAATATAAAATATTATACACGCAATTCATGAAAGAATATCTAGACCTAGGTCATATGAGTCCTGTTAGTTCTTATGAGCGTCCATGCTATTTCATGCCGCATCACGGCGTATTTAGGGAGCATAGCACCACAACCAAGTTGCGTGTGGTCTTCGATGCCAGTGCCCCAACAACTTCTGGAAAGTCGCTTAACGACTTGCAATTAGTTGGTCCAGCAATACAAGGCGATCTAATTTCTATTCTTTTACGCTTTAGACAACACAAGTTTGTTGTATGCGCGGACGTCCAGAAGATGTTCAGAAATTGTTGGGTGGCCGAAGACCAGCGCAACCTTCAAATGATTCTGTGGCGCGATGATCCATCGCAAACTTTAGGCATATTTCACCTAAATACGGTCACGTACGGAACTGCCTCCGCCCCGTTTCTTAGTGTGAGGTGCTTAAAGCAGCTGGGGGCTGAATCTTCTGACCCTGAGGTTCAAAGGGCTATTCAGGAGGATTTCTACGTAGACGATTTGCTAACGGGTCTTAATGATAAGTCTATTTTATTACAATTATGCGAAAATATAAAAAATGCGCTGCAGGCGGGTTGTTTTCCACTCCGAAAGTGGATTTACAACTTCCCATGCGATAATGATGAATTATCGAATCATTCTGTAGAAATTAAATCTAACGAAAACATTAGTTCTAAAACTTTAGGTTTAAGTTGGAACAACGTACGCGATAATTTTTACTTTAACACGCAATTTCATAATGATAATAAACCTATCACTAAAAGGTATATTCTATCTAGTATTTCCCAAATTTTCGATCCTCTCGGTTTATTAAGTCCTACGATAATTATTGCAAAGGTTTTATTACAGCAATTATGGCTTCTTAAGATAGGTTGGGATGACATAGTTCCAACGAGTGTCGCGCGAACGTGGAACCGGTTTGTTATATCTTTACAAGCGCTCAATACGATTCATGTTCCTCGCCACGTTATAGGTAGCAAACCTATGTATATGGAATTGCATGTTTTTAGTGACGCGTCGCAGACAGCGTACGGCGCTTCCATTTACGTTCGCACAGTAAATATAGATAACACGATTTTAGTTAGATTACTTTTCTCTAAAGCAAAGGTGGCGCCATTGAAACCTATGAGTATACCGCGACTCGAACTTTGCGGTGCTTTGCTTGGTGCTAAAATACTCGACAAGGTTCGCAGTTCGTTACGTTGTGAGTTCAAAAATATTGTTATTTGGACAGACTCAACCATTGTCTTAGGATGGTTGCGCATGTCACCGAATAAACTAAAAACTTTCGTTCAAAATAGAATTTCGGCAAGCAAAATCCCGCTGACCTGGCATCGCGAGGTTTGAACTTGGAAGAACTTTCCTCTTCCTCTTTATGGTGGGAGGGTCCAGACTTCTTAAAAAACTCAAATTTTTCATTAGATAATAATACAGTGATCGTAGTGGACGAAGACCTCCCAGAGGTTAGACCTTCTATTTCTTCCTTCGTGACCCATGCCTCATCGGATTCACCTTTCTCGTTTATTCGATTTTCGCAGTTTAAGCGTATGAAGCGTGCTGTTGCGTTTATGTTGCGTTTCATACACAATATTCGCAATAAACATAATAGACAAACAGGTGTCTTTACTGTAGACGAGTTGAATGAGTCTGAGATGATTTTGGTTCGGTGGGCTCAAGCGGAAAGTTTTCCTACTGAATATAACTTATTATCTAATTGCGCACAAATAAAATGTAAAAGTAACTTATCGAAATTAAATTTATTTTTAGATGACAATAAAATTATTCGTGTCGGGGGCCGATTAGGTAATTCAAGTGAGTTTAGTTTTAATAAAATGCATCCAATGTTAGTTTCTAGTAAACATTATTTTACTGTTTTATTGTTTCGCCATGAGCACTCGCAGCTCCTCCATGCTGGGCCACAGGCATTACTTTGTCACTTACGCGAATCATGGTGGCCTTTGGGTGGTAGGAGCCTAGCTAGGCGCATAGTGAACGATTGTGTTACGTGTACTCGCATTAGGGGTAAGATTTTAACGCCTCAGATGGGCAATTTGCCAAAGGAAAGGATAACTCCTAGCTTTCCTTTCATTCGATGTGGAGTGGATTACTGCGGGCCAGTTCTCATACTTAACCGTAAAGGTAGGGGAGCTAAAACTACGAAAGCGTACATTTGTTTATTTGTGTGCTTTGTGACGCGCGCAATACATTTGGAGCTCGTCAGTGATCTCACTAGCGAAGCATATTTATTATCGCTTAATAGGTTCATTTCTCGTCGGGGCAAACCTTTAGAAATATATTCCGATAACGGTCGTAATTTCGTCGGGCTAATGAACGACTTTTCAGATTTTTTACGCAAATGTAGTTCTGATATTATAGAATTCGCTACTAGCCAACAAATAAAATTCAAGTTTATTCCTCCTTATTCGCCTCATTTTGGTGGTCTGTGGGAAGCAGGAGTAAAATCTTGTAAATATCATCTACGCCGCGTGGTAGGGAATGCGCATTTTACTTTTGAGGAGTTTAGCACAGTTCTTTCACAGATAGAAGCAGTCCTCAACTCCCGACCACTTTACCCTCTTTCCACAGAACCCCAAGACCTTTCTCCTTTAACTCCCGCTCATTTTTTGGTTGGTCGACCGCTGACTGCGCCCGCCTGCGATGACCTCACCGATGTTCCTGAACACAGGCTGAAGCGGTACCAGAGAGTGGAGCAAATTCGCCAGCATTTTTGGACCCGCTGGTCCAAAGAATATGTGACTGAGTTGCAGGTGCGGAGTAAATGGACCCAAAATAAGGCGGAGCTAAAGGACAACTCACTTGTGCTGATCAAGGACAGCAACCTTCCACCTCTAAAGTGGCACATGGGTCGAGTCCTTAAAACCATCCCAGGCAAGGATGGGATCTCAAGGGTGGCAGAGATACGGACTGCTTCGGGCGTTGTTCGACGGGCCTACGCAAAGATCTGTCCTCTCATTCAAGATCATGCTGAGCAGTGAGGGTTCTTCAAACTTTAAGGACATTGAAAGCGACTGCTTTCAAGGCCGGGGGCATGTTTAGGATTACGTTCACTCTTTTTAATCTTCATACAGTTCCCACTTGACCAATTTACCTTCAAGATCTCCGAACCAATCAGAACGCTCAAATATCACGCGATACTGGAAATACGGCTCTGGCATTGGCTAATAATTGTTCCCTTACCCCACTCTCCTCGATCTATGTAACCATTTTTAACTTTAATACACACGCCACTATGGTTTTCAACGTCGAAGCATTTTGATTTTCTACTCCCAAAATTTACCTCAAAAAGGCCCAGAAACCAGGCCACAGATTCGCCAAAATCCTGTACCGGCGCCTCAATCCGGTACAGTCGGGATAGGTGTTTCGCCTATTCCATTAATCGTGCCTGAAAAGGCACGGACATCCAGGCTCACCCGACCCGCTAACCAAGACGACAAAAGGCAACCCTGGGCTCCCGTGTCCAAAATGGCACGGACCACAACAGAGTCCCCCGTGGGTCCCCAGACCCTGACCGATGCCGTTGGCAACAAAACCGTGTCGATCTGGAGAGGTACGTTAGCGGGACAGGCGCCAATTTCCTAGCAATGCCTGGGCGGCGACCGATCGCCGCATCCAGGCTGGGATCTATCCCGGTGAGGATCGTAATCAAACTCCTCGTGCGCGCGATGTCCCGAGCCGCGCGCCATCGCTGGATATCCCACTTGACGCCTGAGTGGTGGGGGGTGCGTCTCCAAACGGGGACGTTCCGCCAACGGAGGGGAGGGAAGGCGGTGCTGGTCTGGCCAATGTCGCCTACCAGCAGCTGCATAATCGCCTTCACGAGGGGAGGTCAATCGGCGGTCGCGCGGCTCCCGATCAACTGGCGCGGGGGGTGGAGTACGGCGGTCAAAGTTGTAGGCCCCTCCTCGATTCTGAACCGGCGAGCGAGGAGCCCGGTGCTCATCTCCATTATACCCCCCCCTGCGCGAACCCCCATCAGAGGCTGGTCTGTCAGAGCGGTTCGCGTTGGCACACAAAACTTCAAGATGTGAGCCCCTACAAATTGAACAAGGGCGGGGGTTGGGGCAATCCCGATGAAAATGATTCCCCAAACAAGAAAAGCACAGACGGCGTGCATTGGCAACTCGGCGGCGGGCACTCACGTGCAACTCCAAGAAGGCCGCGCAAGTGACTACGCCATGTCCCGTGGCCTTACAATAGCCGCAAGCAGGATTACTCTGGGTGCCACCAAAACGGGGGGCAGGGCGGCTATCACCAGGCCCGACAGTCCTAGTCCGTCCCTGGGCCCTCGGCCGAAAGGGTGGTTGGCTTGACCCCGTGGCACCACGAGCGTTGTCGAGGAAACGACACTCATCCTCCAAAAATTTGACGAGGTCCTGAAAGGGGGGAAGATGGGTGGCACTATCCCCACCATACTTCTGCTCAAAACGGGACCTCAAGTCTGACGGAAGCCGCTGCAACACTAGGTGCACCAAAAGATAGGACCAATAGTCCACCGGCAACTCCAATCGTTTTAAGGCGTTGGTTGCTGCCAGCAATGGATTCAATAGGTCAGCACGCAACGCTGACATTCTGGTGATGGCCGGCAACCCCAAGATCTGGTCAATATGGACATCAGCCAGGCAACGTTTGTTCTGGTATCGTCGGGATAGAAGTTCCAGAGCGGTGGGATAGGCCGAGTCGGTCACCGGCAAGTGCTGCACCAAGGCTCGAGCCTCACCTCCTAGGGCTGACAACAAATAAGCCAACTTCTGGGCCGGTCGGAGGTCAGAACGCGAATCAACCAAACTGTCAAACAGGTTCCTGAAGCTTAACCAATGGTCCAAGTGACCGTCAAAATGTGGCAGCTCCAGGGTAGGCAGTCTACCCAAAAGTCCAGGGCCTGCAACAACAGGGGTCTCTGTTTTGACCTGGGCAGGGTCCCGACTCTTCAAAATTTCCCTGGCGCGCATACTTATTATGTCACCCAGGTTCAACATCTGGTCATAATCCGCAACAACCTTATCACGGGCTGCTTGACCCAATGCTTCCAGGTCCAAGTCCAAAATCAATTCATTGAAGCGAGCAAACAAAGTGTCAACCGCACTCAATCTCGCATTCAACTGCTCATACCGGGCAAGCGTGGCCTCTTCCAGGTCTAGACGCTCAGCGGTTGCAGCAGCAGAGGCAAACCATCTTAGCTGTGAGGTCAATCCACCAATGGCTTGGTTTACAGCTTTCAATGAAGCCATTGGGACAAATATCAAATAAACAAATTAAATTCAATTAAATAATTAACAGGAATAATTTTCCCGGACCCAACTACAATTTAAACCAAATAATAAAACTTAGTTTGAATTATTACAAGTTCAAATCCGACCCTGTACAAGCAATACCTTGTTTATACAATAACAAATTAAAGTACAAGCCACTAGGGACACTACATATCATAATATATTATGTCAAACAATCTATGTTGACTATGTTTAATTTGAGTCAGGCTGACAGGCAACAAATCAGACTTCTCAATACTTTTAACTCGACAATAAGTGGTGAATTTGACAATAAAACCACGCTCTGCTACCAGATGTGTGAGACTGCACAAACAGACTCACGAAGTCCGCGGTTACGCGGAGCCCTAATCAAAATAATATTTGTCCAATCGACAAAGGGAAAACACCTATTAGATACACTTACCATCACGTACTGGTGATGTGACGTAGTCCCTGGTCACGTCGTATCTGGGTGGGGTGTAAGTGTAAATGTGCTTGTGTTGTGTATGTAAAGTCATGTAGATTCGACGGTAACCAAAGGGCGCCCCACAGCGCGTACCGTCGACTCCCTGGTCAAACCTTCTGATCACACACGTGGCACTTTTCATCAATGTCCAACTGATTTTTATCCCGGTTTGCTAACCCAATCGGGGATGTACAATAGTCCAGCACTGAATTTAGGAAGTTACCGGCGTCCAAATGACAAAGGCCGGCTACATAACCAACAAATTACTCGCGGTCACGACCCAAAGTGGCGAGATCTCTCAATTTTCACTCAATTATCAACAAAATATCAAACACCGATCAAGATGGTATCGGATTAACATTAACTCAAAGTTTCAATCAATAATTACACGAAAACAGCGTGCATCAAAAAAACAAAGACAATGGAAGCAAATTTTCTTCCCAATCAAAATTGCACTGACAAGCAAACGTCATCGCACTGACAACTGAAACGTCATCTGTCAAACGTCGAAAAGGTGCGTTCAGAAACTTGGTGGATGAAACACACACACTTGAAATACAAATTGACAATTATAAAATAACAATTACAGCATTTACACTTATAATAATAGAAATTAAAATTAAAATTCCAAAATTATAATGTCAGACTAAATAAAAATTAACAATTATAAAAATTAAAATTCGAAACACATCTCATCATCATCTCTCATCTCTCTCATTCTTTTCGCATCCTCTCGATTCTACAAAGTATTATTGACATTGGCTCTATATCTCATCGTTTACTTGTTTTATTTGATTATCATGTTCTTCCGGTAGAACACACCTAGAATATTCGATTTCAACGAACGCTTTGTCTGTATCCTCTTTAGCATTCGACGGTCCTGGCTCTTGCGTCGAGATCTCGTGACATGAATTGTCATCATCATGATCATTATTTCAGCTGAAAGCCGTCCACTATAGGACATAGGCCTCCTGCAAGTGTCGCCACATTGACCCGTCACGTGCGACCGGTGCCGCTTCCAGCGGATTCTCGCTACGTTCACCAGGTCATCGGTCCACCTAGTCGGAGGCCTTCCAACGCAACGTTTCTGGTTCGCGGACACCACTTCAGAACTTTTCGGCCACATTGGCCATCCGTTCTGCGAGCAATGTGCCCTGCCCACTGCCACTTAAGTTTGGCAATTCTTCGGGCTACGTCCGTAACTATGGTTCTCTAGCGGATGTCTTCATTTCTGACACGATCACGCAAGGAAACTCCGAGCATAGCCCTCTCCATTGCCCTTTGGGTGACTTTAAGCCTTCTGATGAGGACCTACCTAACTGGACCGTCCCAGGTACACATCTAGTTCTACAACTTCGAGTGGTAGAGTCTCCAATCTTGATAGGAGTGGGTGTTACATGGGCACTCAACTTGACCTTGGTTTTGTGCATGTTTATTTTAAGACCCACTCTTTCGGAAGCTGTACTGACGTCATCGAGCATTGCACTGAGACCTCTCAGCCATGACCACTATATCGTTGGCAAACCGGAGGTGGGTGATGTACTCACCATTGACGTTGATGCCTAGCCCTCTCCAGTCCAAAACCTTGAAGACATCCTCCAGTGCAGCGGTGAACAGTTTCAGAGAAATGACGTCTCTCTGTCTCACACCTCGCTGCACGAGGATAGGTTCCGAGGCTTGGTCCTGAAGTCGGACTGACATGGTGGCGTTTTTGTACAAACACTTCAACACCTCGATGTACCAATAGTCGATTTGGCACCGTTGGAGAGACTGCAGTACAGCCCAGGAACTCGATTGAATCAAAAGCTTTCTCGTGGTCCACAAACGCTAAACAGAGAGGCAGGTTATACTCTTCGGTCTTCTGTATAACCTGCCGCAGCGTATGTATGCGGTCCACGGTGCTAAAGCCTTTTCGAAAACCGGCTTTTTCGGGAGGCTGAAAATCGTCAAACCTGCGCGCGAGACGACCTGTGCGCTAAATAATGAGGTACTTTACACAAAAATGCAGCAGAATGGTGTACGGGGTCGAATGCTGGAGTGGTTCAAAGATTACCACAGACAGAGGTATAATGTAGTTAGTGTGGCGGGGGCGCTCAGCGACAGAATTCCGACACATCATGGAACAGCTCAAGCATCGATCCTTGGACCGACTGAGTACCTATTATATTATAATATAATAATAATTTATTCAAAAATAATTTATTATGTTAACGATATGTGTAACTTATTCCGGCATACCTCCGACTACCAATTATTTGCTGACGACACATGTCTTATCACGGCTCACAGGGATCTAAGTACTGCGGAGAAAATGATGCAATCTGAGTTTAACCTGCTATGTAAATGGGCACATGACGTTGGCTTAACAATCAACTATGAAAAAACTAAACTCATGCACATTCATTCACCGTACTTAAAATCTCAAGGAACCCCAAGAGTCATCGCTCATGAACACCATTGCATGCATCGGTGCTTGGATGTCTGTGACTGTAAGCCGATTGAAAACGTTAAAGAACATGTATATCTAGGTTTTAAGATTGACCATAAATTTAACTGGGATCCACATGTGGACGCTGTAGCTGTATGCAATAAGCTTAGAGCAATCATGTCAATATTGAAGCACAAATTGCCATATAGGACCTTAAGATTGTTGTATATGGCATTGGCCGAAGCTGTTATCAATTATGGCATAACCAGTTATGGAAGAACTTATAAAACCAACCTTCAAAAAATATATAATATACAAATACGATTATTAAAGATAGTGGTACCTTTTAAAATTAAACTCAAATACAAACCCGATTATGATAAGTTATTCCAATATTGTAAAGTCATAAATGTATTCGATAAAGTGAAATTCGCTGTTGCCTCTGATTACTGTGATCAGAATATGAGTAAGTTACAGAAAATAAGTAGACCTAATTTTGTTCGTAGCCTGTCGTACTTGCCTCTGTATAAACTGCCGAGAGTAAATAATGAATACGGTAAAAGGGTCTGGACATATGCGCTTCCAAGCATACTGAATAAGTTGCCTAAGGAATTAGCCAAAAAATTGGAAAACAAAAAGTCTCGACAGATTAAAAGAATATTGAAATTCTACTTCACCGTTGAAATGTATAAAACGGGGGAGGGGCATGCGTGTGGGCCCACTACCACTACCAGACTAATGTGAACGAGTAACTGAACTGATCGATAGCGCACATAATCCTGCAGTAGAAAGATTAAGCGTTATTGTTTTTGTATTAAATTTAGGAATGCATGAGGATATAAATAGTTTTAAATAATTTTTTTTGAGACGATTCGTGATGACTCTTGAAAACAACTTGTAGACACGGCTTAGTTAGAATGTAAAGATGGGCCTATAATTCTCCAACCGGGCATTGTCGCCCTTCTTGAAGAAGAGAACCACCACTCCCCTGCACCATGCCTGTGGCGTTTTCTCCTCGAGTATGACGGAGTTAAAACACATGAATAATAATTTTCGTGAAACCTATAACATTGTATTTGTTGAGGAGCTCGTGGCTAAATAATAACAGCCAATCGGGTCGATCTTTAGGTTAAGCCGTGCTTGCCTAGGTTGGTCTGTAGATGGGTGACCACCCTTACATACCGAGTTTCCTCCGTGCCTCGGAAAGCACGTTAAGCTGTTGGTTCCGGCTGTCATTTGCCCATCTTTGACAGTCGTTACAGGTAGTCAGTGGCCCAAAAAGTCTGACAACCAGTCTTACTAAAGTGGTATCGTATTACCCAGTACTAACTGGGTTGTGGAGGTAAGATCGCTGCATGTAAAATCCTGGTACTCAGCTGCATCCGGTTAGACTGGAAGCCGACCCCAAAATAGTTGGGAAAAGGCTAGCTAGATGATATAACATTGTATTTGTTCTATGCTGGAATCAAACGTAGTTCGATTTCCGCATGTAGTAGTAGCGCTGCAATCAATCGCTCAGCCACTGCACCAACTGTGCCGTCAAATTGTATTTGTGCTGAAATTTCTGCCGGCCCTAGTGTATACTGCGGTCGTTGTGAAGTAGGGCCAGCTTTAAAATGTTTAAACGTTGCCCCGCACTAGAAATTTGTCCCGAATCGTAAGTGCGTTTACAAACAGCTAATCTTTTATAGAGAGGAGCACACCAGCGAATGAAATAAACGCATGATTCAAGGTGTCGCCACTGTGGTCCAGGATCAAAAAGCTCCATAGGTGCGACATGCGCCTCCAACTGTACAACGACTACGAAGCAGCCGTTGCAATTGAAGAGGGTTGTCTGGAATTGGACACAGACGGGAAAATTCTATTTTCCGAAGAATTTTCCTATCCAATGGGTACAGAGGATGAACATAAAAATTCACGTTTTTCTTAATTTTTTAGGTTAATATAAAAATAAAGAGTGATTATCTAGGTGGCAGACAGGGTTCTTCCAGGCAATAAAATATCGCAGTCTTGATTAATTATTTACTTTTTATTTTTCTTAGCACACCGCACAACGTCTTTGTATTTCTACGCCAAAGAACGAGTGGGTCAGTAAAATAACCTCTCAACAAAAAAAAATAGACATTGTGATCGTCGACGGTTCAAAGTATAATTTTTCAACTCCCTGGAGTTAACGGGCGTGCCGTCCCATAAGCTGGAGGTTAGCGTTTCAGTTCTGCTGATGCGAAACCTTGATGCACCCAGACTGGGCAACGGCACCAGGCTTCGTTTCAAAGTGCTGGGTAGAGTAATACTATAAAATCCACCATTATTACAGGAGCTGCTAGAGGAGAGAGCGTTTTAATTCTCCGCATACCCATTATTCCAAATAATTTTCCGTTTCAATGTAGAGTTTGTAATTTCCTTTAAAATTGGCTTTTACAATGTCGATAAAAAAATCTCAAAAAGTAGCAGGCTTTCAAATTTTGTGCACTCCGTGCTTCTCACACGGTCCAATATAATGTTGGTTGTTCACGTATTTCAAGTACCCAAAACTGATACAGAACGGCATTGAAACAAAGAAATAAATAGCACCCAACAAGGCGTTTGCTGGTTTGATGACCGTTTTTAATATAAAATCACGTTTATTGTATGGGAGCCCAACCTAAATACTTATGTTTTTAGTATTTGTTGTTATAGCGGCAACAGAAATACAGTATATGTGAAAATTTCAACTATGTCTAGCTATCACGGTTCATGAGATACAGTCTGGTAACAGACAGACAGACAGATAGACAGACGGACAGACGGACAGTCATGGATCCTTAGTTATAGGGTCCCGTTTTGCCCTTTGAGTACGTAACCCTTAAAATCTGACTTGGAAGTCTCACTGCGGAGCGCATTCGCGTTTGAACCTCTGAAAGTTTAAAATTATTTGTTTTAGAAGAAATAAATCAATAATTGTCTGTTTGTTTCGCAGGGCACGGCAACGTAACGCCGAAGTCATCGGCGGGGCGGCTGGTAGCGGTGGCGTACGCGTGCGTAGGCATCCCCATCATCATGCTGTACCTGTCCACCATCGGCGAGGCGCTGGCGCGGCACGTGCGCGTGCTGTACTCGCGCCTGTGCCCCGCGCGCCTGCGCCCCGCCGCCGACGCCTTCCACGCGCGCGCCGACTGCCTCAGCCGGCGCGTGGACTCCAAGCAGCTGTCCTGTGACGTCAGAGACAAGTTCGATAGACAGAGACGGACTCCTTTCCAAGCCGCCTTGAATCTGGACAGTTTTAGTGGCGGCTATCATTGGACGTGTCGGGACCACACGCGAGTGCCAATTATACTTAGTTTCTTACTCATCGTACTGTACATAGCTTTAGGGACTTTCGTTTTTCACACGACAGAGCGGTGGAACTTAGTGGATGGGTGTTATTTCTCGTTCGCGAGTCTCGCTACGATCGGATTCGGCGATCTGAAGCCCGGACTATATGCCAGCACTATATCTGCCAAGGCCGAGGACATTGCGGTGGGCGTGTGCTGTCTGTACATACTCGTAGGGATCGTGGTGATCGCGATGTGCTTCAACCTCATCCAGGAGGACATGGGTGCGCTCGTGCGTGGCGTGACGTCCTTGTGCGCGGGCGCCGCCAAATCGCGCGCCGTGCACAGTGCGGACGTGTGCGACGACAAGGTTTCAATGTCCGTGGTGTCCTGACAGCGCGAAACGGCCGACTCAGGGCCGTCCATGGCGTTCGCCGGCTGCGATAAGCGGCAGCAAGTAACGTTTAAAATAGACTCTCTGAACCCGACGAAGTTCAACAGCCTGCCGCGGCGCAAGTCGTCGCACTGCGGCGAAGAGAGCTTCGCGCGCAACACGCCGGCGCGTCGTTCCGCCGGCCACGCCGAACGCTGTGTGGAGTACTTCGTGCCGCGCAGCCTCAGCGCGTTCAACCTGAGTGGTGCCGGTGACCTGTACGAGTTGGCGGCGCTGGCCCCGCGCGCGCGTGCCCCTCGCCCGGGGGCAGGGGGGCCGCGCGACAAGATGGTGACGTTTGAGGACGACCGCGCCGCGCCCTCTGCGCCCCCTCCTGGCGCCGGCAAGCTGCTCGCCGACGACGTCTTCATGTGACATAGACGTCAACTAGAATTAGACTTGTTGGTTTGGACATGGTTTGTTATATAATAAAATATGAAATTTTGCATTACCGGCTGTTTCATTTTTTTTACAGAGACCATTAAACAATTTCTGAGAGTAATACGGATTGCTAAAATCGCCGAATTTAAACTGATATTCCATAAAAAGTGCTGAACCAGTATGAAACGACTTGTTTTTGGCGATTTACAAAACAGATTTACAAAAGAGTAAAAGTGGTGACTCTATTCGCCGTTATCTTCACTTCTGTCGTGTAACGCGCTGAACTAAACGCCGCAGGCCGCGGCGCCGCCGCCGTCGCGTTTCCGACTGTTCGGCGCGTTTGGTGTGTCATGCGAACCGAACACTACGACCGATAATTCAGTCACTGAAGTGTCGGCACCATGTGTACGCTCTGCAGGTTGTTGCGACCCGTATATACAAACGGATTGGTTGGGAATTTTAAATCTTATGGAGCCAAATACACCAAAGCCGCCAGCCCGCTGACACTGCACGCCGCATTCGTGGGTAGAGTCCAAAACAAAATCAAGTCGGTGACATTCAGGCGCGCGTGCGGGTAGCACGCCAAGCCCACACATAAGTAGGTTTCAGTTTTTATCAAGTACTGACAGGTACAGGAACAGGCGTGTAATATTTCGGATAATGTTTCGGATCGGAAGGATTATGAGGTCTCGCTTTTATTTTAAAGACAAACAATAGTGGGGTCATTATCCTGGCAGCGCCATCAGACGGAAGGCGCCGTCAACAGCAACATGACGTAGGTAAGTGTCGACAGTTTCCACGATGGCTATAAAGTACATAATAATATGTATATTTAAGTAAGTAGAGATTAGCCATTACCACGAGTGTGTGCTCAGGCGCTGGTACCCTCTCTCTCTCCCCTCACTCTCATAGACCGATGGGATGGCCAGAGTAGTAAGGCGCAGCATCAATGGCTTTAAAAGGTGCTCTCTGAGGGCTGCCGGAATCACACCTCCAAACTCCGGGCTGCAGCTGAGAAATCCCAAACGGCAAATCCCAATCGTACATAGAAGCTAAGTAAGTAAATTTATGTACCTATGTATGGTTAGGTGTGGTGAGCAGTATAAATAAGTAGGCAAACTCACGTTCCAAAGGATATATTGTCCACAAGTCCTTACACAATAAACAAGGTTCAGAAGGCACAATAGGGAAATGTTCGCAAGCACAAGCACAGTATGTAGTAGCGGAAAGATGAAATAAGAAGGATGATAGATAGATGAAGTACAGTTGAAATTAACATGAAAAACAAAGCTAAATAGCAATATCGCGTGTTTATAACATTGAAGCGACAAGCGTGCGCTCCGCGTCGAGGTGTGATCCTGACTGGTTTGACCTTGTGCGGTGAAAGGTATGCACCCGCATCTTCGTAGCCGGCCGTATATGGCTATTGATACTTGTACGGATATTGGTAATTAGTGATGACGGTTCGGTCGATAGTTTAATGACCATCGACTATCGATGGAAAATTTATCGACCAACTGGTAAGGAAGTATGTATGTTAGTTATTGTGTTTGTTTTTGTATATTAGTTTAAAGTTTAACTAATTATAGAGAAATATATGTAAATAGTTTAAATTAATTGTAAAGTAGCCTACATAAATGTATGTGTGCGTAACCCTGGCAAAATGTTGTGGATTTGAGAGATGAGATCATAAAAAATAATTAGTGTGTCATGAAGAGCAATTTGTTTAATAGTAGCAAAATTTGTGTGAATTGTAGTTTTAAAGTTATTTGAGGAAAACACATTTTGCTGGAGTAATGTTTGAAACGTTATCCTGGCAAAATCGATTTAAAAAATTCTTTCAGCCCGGTACCAAATACATGATTAGATAGCTTTTGTTGCGTAGTAAATGTTTGTAAATAGCAAAATTTGTGTGTGGTATGGTT